>KK120163.1:236620-265336 GCA_000611955.2 Stegodyphus mimosarum | reverse complement strand
CATCACCACTTCTTTTTCTGCAAATTTCTTTCTTTCCTGGAAAACAAAGAATTTTGTCAGATCTCCCTTGAGAGCTATAGAATTTTATTCTCTGCCTATGTAAATTCAAAGCTCCTTTCATACTTAAATTTAACTGTTGCACTGGTGTTATAATTGCGTGTCTGTTTTAATTACAAAACTATATTGCAAGGTAAATACATAGCTGAATAGGCGTTTGTTACATACTGCTGTTATTATTATTATTATTATTTTTACTAGTAACAAAATTCTCATCTAATTATCAAAGTATTTTATTAACAATAAAACTAGTTACGCTTCTTGAAAAACTGAATCTACAGCTACTGAACACTATTCTGTTCGAAAATTCTGCCTCTTTCATCTTCGTTTCCTGTCCAAACAAATACATAGAAACACTGCTATAAATATATGTCCGCGAGTATTTGTTTGGAAAAATACATGTTCGTGAAACAGGAAGTCTCCAGGGAGGAAAAATCCCAGCAATATCGTCATGGCCATTTCCCTTGACGATATTGCTAAAACATAGTTCCCTGCATCACGAATCAAAACCCTGTTTTCTAAATGCGATTTATTTTCCATCCATCATTCACTGTGATTTTTTTTCTGTTCTTCATCAATTCTGTAGCAAATGTAATTCTGTATTTTTGATGGTTTTGACGATAGTTCCGTTGAGTTTCCCTCTAAAAATGGCAATACTTGCATTGCATTTCTAGACTTCAAAGGCTTTTACAGTCAGTCGAATAGGAAATAGTTATATCAAATAAAATTATTCTACAAACGCTCGAAAAATGAGAAACATTTTTCATTCCTGTAAAGTGTAGCAGTTTTCTATTTTTTTAATTTGCTACAGTATGAATAGAAAACTGGAAATTCAAGGCAATAACTTCTAAAAATCTAGTAATAAAACAACACGCTGAAATTTTCATAATTTAGCGATTGTGCAGTAGTTGTTATGTGCCTGCAATGTTCTTTATTCAATTTATATTTTATTCCTGTTGTTTCAATAGAATATTTCAAAATTAGGTCTAGTTTCTATTGATACATACATACTGGTTATAGACTAACAATTAACGCACTGTTTTAAATTAACTGTAATCAAATTTCGAAATACTTTCAGAGATTGAGGTTATTGACAATGCTAGTAATATTTTATATTATACTTTTAAATAAGAAGCTATAATCTTCTGACTAACATCCTAATTCAATCATCGTGTTAAGAAACGCCCATGAACCGAAAATGTTAATACCATCAGAATATTACTATGCGAAAAGAAAATTAAATTCCTTTCAATTTTGACTCTAAGAATTAAAGAAAATTAACTGCTTTCATTCGTAACATAAGTAAAATTAAAACACAATTTTACTATTTCTACGATTTTCTGAGCTTCCTAGATTACAGTTGACTAGTCGAGTTTGCTTTAAATCTAAAATACTGCTTTAAAACAAGAAGAATTGAGTCAGACTAAAGGTTTATTGGCACTACACTTTGTAAGTTACAACTAAAGATATGACAACTCAATTACCGTTCTTTGGGGATCTAAAAATTCAACAACGGAAAATATGTGCAAGCAAATAGCAAATTAAACATCTGGTAACCTGGCTTCTAAAACATAGGGTTCTGCTTCTTTTATCTTCTTTCATCATTCTTCTGATTCTTCTTTCTTTCGTATTCAAGTTTAATACTCGCTAAGTCAAATGTAATTCGCCGAAATCAGTCTTAGAGATGGTTAGTTAAAAATATAAGAGAGTAAGAGTGTTTGGTACTGTAGCCAAAACTCTCTTTTTCCAACTCGTTTTCTCGCTCGCCATTTTAAACCTGTCTAACTTATATTTCTAGCAGAGCTGACCGAAGACAAAAGAAATATTGGGCAGGTGTTACAAAAACAGAAACATATAAAATTTCATAAATTTATGAAACAAATATTGGAATGCATTTCATTTGAGTTTCTGCTATTCTGTAAAGAACGTTTTCACCTTCTTCGCATCTAAGGTGGCGAAAAAATACTCGAAATAAATGTTTTTCTGAGCTTCATTTTTATAATTAACCCAAAGGGGGCTATTAATTTCGTTTTGTCATTTTGCGTTAAATCACTACAAACGGCGTTTCACTTTTCAAATTGTTGCCACCAAATGTTAGAGCCCTGTATTATATTTAAAGAAGTTAAATAATGAAGAATCTAAATAAATGTATATATGTTTCTGGCATTGTGATAAAACAACGGTTCCTAGAGCCATCAAGTCTTGAATAGCGTACGTTTCCACCCGAATATGGGCATCTGGAAGCCCAAATTTGGAATTTGGAACGTGTTTTATTACCTATTTCATATTTTGTAAGACTGGTTCAAATTTTTGATTAACAAACTCAATGATTTCAAAAAGAGCAATGGCAACACTGTACGAAAAAAAAAGTATTTTAATCTCCAGGGCGACAGACTGTGTATCGGTAATTTTAAAGATATGTTCATTTTAAAATTATTTTGCGAAATTGCAGTTGAACTGAAATAAATGGGTTAAATGCGAAGAACAGGATATTTAATTATAAAGGTAGCATTCAAAATGTTAAGAAAGTGCCTCTTTGGGAGTAATGCAAAATCTAATGCTTTCAGTTTTTTTTTATTTCACATGGTTTATTTATCTCATACTCCCCAGTTTATTTAATTTCCTTTATATGATGTAGTAAACTTAAATTTAAAATTTTGAAATTAATTTTATTGAAAATATCTTCAAAAAAATTTTATTGCCAAAGGTATTTTCAAAATAATAAATCATAGAATAAATAGGTTTTTACCTTAAATAGAACGCAGCAGGGTAACGATTATCCGAGAAGCATGGACCGATGCTATCACAGACGACAAAAATAACTCTGAGGGTGAGAAAAGGCTGTAATTTTTCAAACATATGGTTAAACACTGATATTTCAAGACCTAAAAAAAGTTCATAGAAAATTTAAATTTACAGAATGATTAGACATGTTAATCATAATTTTTCGAAAAGTTTTGGCAGTTACACAGCTATGTAATCAGAAAAATGTCAACACACTCTCTGTTTGAAAAGTGGCTAACTTATATTACTCGATTCTTAATTCGCCTTACGAAAGCTTGCTTTGCACCTCATGTCTCTTATGAAAACTTATATTAGTATAATTTTTCTGTTTGCTATAGAAATTAACGTACGAATTTCTCCTTATCGAAGAAAGAAGCAATCTTCGTGTCAGAAATACTTTGACGTTATATTATAAGAAAATAATATTAAAAAATTTTGTCTTAGAAAATTTAATCTTCTAAAGAGGATTTTGATAAAAATGAGTCATTTTAAGCAATCAAATATACTGCAGCATATGAAGTATTTCTCTTCAGACAGAGCAGATAACAAATTGGGGCATTTAATAATGTGACAGGTAGACAGAGAAAATGTAATTACCTTGAAATTACAAATAAATATTTTTCTACCCTATCCCATAAGACTCCTCCATCGTACATTAACGAATATCCGATTATTGTACTACAGGCGTTATTTCTGCTTTATTGAGCTGAGCGTTTATCGTAAAATTCTCGGTTTTAGCGTTATTTTAGATTTATTTGAGATTTTAGCGTTATTTTAGATTTACTGATAATTACAAAGGACGTAAATTAGTGCTCTGAAAACTTAATAATCCATTACTTTTAATCAGTAGTTTATATTACCTCTCAAGCAATGAGCATCCCAGCAGAATAAAAAATTCATCAAAAATAAAAAATTAAATTAAATAAGAAATAATTAAACAGAAATCTGAAAGATTCAGATTTTTATGATCGCCCCAAATGATTTGCTAAGGCTTTTTGCGCTGTAGCTGAGCTCACCTATCTGCTACTGCCTTCACTCTTGCTAACCTATCTCTTTTTGTCTTTTTGGCTTTATTTGTTAAGCATCGTTTTCTTCGCACTTACGCTGTATACAATTCAACTCCAAAAATACAAAAATTTTAAAAGCAGCATATGTTTAGATTTTCGGATACAGCGGTAAGTGCCGGCATACAGTTTTCTATTATTTTCTGTCTTTTGTCAATTCATCTTATCAATGCTCAGTTTTCTCAATAAGATGGCTTGCAAAACTACTTTCTTCTCTCTTTTTATTGTTGACGTTTTGTGTGTTAACGTTTTACGCACTTATGCCACACAAAATTCAGTTCAATAGCAAAAGCACAAAATTTTAAAAAACAGCGTATTTTTAGAATTTCGGATAGACAGTCTCGTGGGCTGGAGATAAAAATGTTTTATTTCTTACAGTATTGTCACTGCTCCCTTTTAGATCGTTGAATTTTTTAATAAAAAATTTATTAAAATTTTACAAAACATGAAATTTAAAATTCTAAATTCAAAATTCGGCTTCCAGGTGCACAGGTTCCAATGGAGGACTACGTTATTTAAAATTTAATGTCTCCATAGTTTTTTTCAAAATGCAAGGAACATACTGCATATGCACATGCAGATTCTTCTTTACTTAATTTCTTCATAAATAGTGCAGGGCGATAATATTTGGTGGGAACAATTTGAAAAATGTTACAGCCGCTAGTAGTAGATGACGCAAAATTCCCTTTCGACACTAATAGACCATTTGGGCTAACGTCCTTTCAAGCTACTAATAAAAGAAAGAAAGAAAGAAAGAAAGAAAGGAAATAAGTATAAATTCAAGTAATTAAAAGCCGTGATACTTTGTAAAAAATATATTTTAACTGCACTAAGAATAAAAGACTAAATATTGTTTTAAACGACACTTTATTACTGAGTCTAAACGATAGAAGAAAAAATAAGCTTCCGTTAGAAATAACCCTTTAAGCCCGGCCTATAATGTAATACATTTATAACATTATACGCCTTATAAGGTCGGAGTATAATGTAATAAATATCATTATACGACGATCTTACAAGGTTATATGCTACTTATAATATTACACTGGAGTGTACAACGTTAAATTTGGGTTGTATAAAAATTCAGGCTGATTCAATATACCATATGATTATTGTATAAGTAATAAATATAATTGTACTTTTTAAAATTAACTTGTGGGATTTCATCTTCTTATTTCACAGTTCAATCCTTGAAACTCCAAACACTGGTAAGCGAATAATCGCTAGAGTGTGTGAACAGAGACGTTAGACTTAAGAAGGGTTAATTACCCTTTATTTCTCAAAATAAATACGACACAATCAGGTCCTAACTCAGAGTGTACAGCAAAGCCTCCACTTGGGCTTGAACTCAAATTAATATGAAATTAAACTTAACTAAGCTTAACTAAAGCTAATTGAAAGATATAGGCGAAGCTAACAAGATTCTAAGTAGTTGGCCCCTAAATCTAAATTAAGTTGGCGAAGCCAAACATGGGCCTAAAGTACGGCCGAGCGTAGCAATCGCTTCGAGAGAGACGTAGCCAAAGGCGAACGCGCGCTAGTCAGCAACTCGGGCTCTCTCACAAAGTCGGTAAAACATCGATTTAAATAGCACACATTTGCATTAACCGCGTTTCTGAAAATACATTCTGGTAGAAAATGTAAGCTGAAGCTAGAAGGGATAGGAAAGATGAATAAACTTAAAATAACTGTTATAAAATTAGGATAAACCTTACAAACTCATAGAGGCAGTTTAGAAAAATAAGAATCATTTGACATTCGGCTTAGAGAAAATTTTGATTTCATTTTAAATATATTTTAGTGTACGTAATCGTAAGGATGAGTGAGAGATACGTGACAAACTATCAAGTTCCACTTCTTGATTTTGATACGTATAACGCAGTGTTCTGTGCCAACAGGACTGTATAACCGGACATTGTTTCCTTAGTTTTCAGTTGCTATAACAGATAACAAATATGGTATCACGTTTTAATTTTAATTAAGTTGAGAATTAAAGCAGTTTAGAAAAACTAAACTTTTCTGAAATTTGTGCCTAAAGACAGTTTAGGATTTGTTTTAATATATTTTTATTTTACATAAATGTAAATAAACGGTTGAGCTTAAAGTAACAAATTCACAATTCCAATTTTGACATTTAACCTTATTATACAATATTCTATTCTAAATGTGGATTTTCATTGCTATTGTAAGCATCTAATGGTGGTGGAATTTCTGTCACACTGTTACTCCCTTACCCGTTAAGATGATGGTCTTGAGATTGCTATTGATCACTGAGTTTCTACGGTGTCTTTTAAGTACGTTCCGCAAAGCATTATTTGCTAGGAATTGGATTATTTTAGATACTTAAGGGGTTTCATACATTTTCCCATATGAATTAATATTTCACTATTTCTTTGTTATTTCAGCTAATGAAAGATATCTTAGTAAGCAGTCTTGTACCCCAAAGGGAAACTGCACTCAGAGAACAAAATGTAAGTATTAAATTAATTTAAATAATTTCAGCTGGTTTAAGACGTGTGAGGATAAGAAAACACTAAACTGCATAAGTTTTCTATGCACAATTTTGCCTCCGCCAATTTTTTAATGCGGATGTTAATAAGAGTGGGACATAAAAATTCTAACTTTTTTCCACCATGGTCTTTATGTAATTTATTAGCCTGTCAAAGTTAGAATAAAATATAAAGAATTATCATATATTGATGTATGCATATAGTTTGGAAAAGAATTTCTTTTTTAATGCTTATGAATCTTTCATACGTAGTTCTAATTTTTGTTAACATGTGGAAACGAGGTTACTTATGCTGTTTATTAATGAATTTAAGTTATGCATAGATTTTAGGGTTATTTTCTTTGAGGAAAAGAATTGTTCAACGAAAACTACTTTTCTTTTTAACTAAATTAGTTACGCTTTCTTCCTTTGGTTAGTCAGAATTTCTCGAGAAGTTTTCTGCATAGCTAAAAGCACAAAGCTCTTCGTTTTTTAGGGGTGGGAGGATAGAATCTTTTCACTAATAATTTTAATGGATGCCATGTGTCCTTAATCCCTATTTCTTGCAAGGAAGCAAAAAAATATTTAAAAAAACTGTCTTTTTTATGCTGTTTCAACAAATTTGGATTTTTTAACAACAGCAGTCATTTCAAAAAGTTTTTTTTTCCCACCATATTTATTTACGAGTCATCTGTATCTATCAGTAATTATCAATCAGTTAATTTATTGATAATTATTAAAATTATCAATCAGTAATTGAAGTTCTTGTAAAATTGAGTTATGGAGAGTGTTACGCTTTTTAAGTCATAACCCAACCTGTTTTCTTAGATTACACTCTTTAAAAGTGAGAGATTGGTAAAAACAGGAAGTAAATATTTACTCCAACCCCTTGATCTGAGATGCACCGATGCATTAGAGGCGAGGAAAGGCTCCAGGGACAAGCAGCCCACTACATCTCTTTTCGTTTATACTTTCAGCAACCACCTATTTGAGATGGACCATGTAAGAAACTTTGATACTCTCTTTCTGCTTTCCGCTTATGTGTACTGTACGCATAGAGTGGGCAGAGAAGCCACTAGTATCAGTATTTGGGGTAAAAAGATATTTTTTCCTTTTATCTGGTTTTGTGGGTCTAACAAAGGTAGAGGAAAAAGAGTGTTTAAGGTTCGCTTTAGGGGTAAGGTGATCTTGGTATAAAAGTGGAATGGCGTTTGCAAAAATATTTCTGCTCGTGAAGAACTCTCGGTGAGCTTGAGAGGCCATTTGTTCGTCAGATTTTAGAACTGATCTCCATTTGCTTTGATATGAGATTATTCTTTTGAAAAATAAAGTAAGTACAGAGTTTGCTTTAGATTTCAGAAGAAGTGCGACGCTCGCCAAATCGATAAATCTCATACCCTAAAAGCATTTATCTCTTTTCCGATACCTAAACCTTTACGTTCTTTAATAGTTCTAGTAGGTATAATTTATTGCATTATTTATGTGGTTATTTTGCATATTATGTGGTTATTTTGTAACATATGCAGATATAGTTAATATGTTTCATATTTTTCTTGCAACTCCACAGAGAAACGAGCTTCCTGGTCTTCACGATTTAAAAATATGTTTCATATTTTTCTTGTAACTTCAAAGAGAAACGAGCTTCCTCATCTTAACGATTTAAACATTCTGTGATTATTTGATAAATTTATTTAGTATTTTCAGTAAATTGTTTACGAAAGTAAGGTATCCATTGTAAAGTATATTTTAATTTTATAACAGTTATTTTAATTTAGTGAACCTATCCTATCCTGTCTCATTTCAGCTTGCAGTTCCCTACCAGAATGAGGTTTTAGAAACGCGTTGAATGCGAATGTGGAAGAGACAGTATTAAAGGAAAGTTCAACAGACTTCAAGAGAGAGAAAGAGTTAGAAATCGCGGGTAGCTCGCGTTTGCCTTTGGGCTAGGTCTCTCTAAGCTGTTGATACGCTCGGCTGTATATTACGTGCCTTTTGACAGTTCAACGGCTAGTTTCGGGCCAGCTACTTTAGAAATGTGTTACTTCGGCTAAATCTCTTAGACATTCATAGTTAATTCTTATTTCTTACTTTTTAGTCCAAGTGGAGGCTTTGTTGTAAGCTGGAAGAAAGGGGCCGACTGTTAATCTTATTTTGAGTGAAATAAAGGGTAACCCTTCTTGAATTTACGCTTTCTGTTCTATGAACTAAGCGATAATTGGCTTAACAGATCTCTAGGTGCCTCGACACTTCATTTAGCAGAATAAAAGTGAGGAACTCTATACCATGATAATTTGTTTTAATTGTAAATCTAATGGATAGTTATTGTATTAAATAATGTATTAATTTAAAAGTTCGCAACCTAAGAGTATAAAAAAATACCTATACCGGAATAGGTTGGGTAACCTTTCTGTAGACGGTAAAATTATCACTTCATCATTGGTGACTGCATTTAAAAAATAAATTTTCGTAGACGATTGATTAAGTGCTCTAAGCAGAATTATTTTCTACAATTTCATCGACTTCACTTTTTTATTATATTTTTAAAATTATTTATTTATTCTATCAGTTTACAAAAAGACATGATTTAAAAATTGGAAACTTCTCAAGAATTGTGCATTTAGGTATTTGCAAATACAAATAACAAACAGGATGATACGTTAGTTCCTCTTTGGTGAGTGCACGACAGCTTCCGTTTTCTTGTGAAAACAAAAATTATAAGAATGTAGTTCTTTTTTTTTGTGCCAAATTCAAGGCAAATTTGTCTCGTTTGCTAAAGTCTTCTTTTGCATTCGTCTTACTAAGCGCCCAACCAGTGGCCGCGCGGTTAAGATCGCTGAATTGTAGAAGTATTTACCTCAAGTGAATTGGCAGGTTATATGGTTGATTTTCATGGTTTTCTCCATACGTAACGGGAATACGATTCAGTATCCCTTAGAAAGTCCTACCCGAAGGTATCTTTAGTCTTAAGCAGATATTCCTCATATGCATTGCCCCTTGATGGATAACCAAATTTAGATAACCAAACCTAATCTTCCTAGTACTATAACGTCATTTCACAAGAGTTCTTAGAAGTTCCTATCTCAAAATATCAATAATTCACAGTCAATTATGAAGAAATTTATAGCGAATTTTCTCATAAAGTTTGCGGTAGTATATACTATGAGAACTATTGCTCATCTGAAAGGCATATTGAACTGCTCTTAAATTTGAATATTTCCTAAATTAAATTAAAAGTAATTTTTGGCCGTACTTTATGGTTTGGAAAGAAAGAAAACCATATGTAATTCCAAAACATTTGTTCTACTGTTTGCTTCTAACATTTTCGCCTTAATGAAGGTAACTTTGAATTAAGCTACAAAAGGTTTTTGTCTATTTTTTAAAAAGGGGGGTTGATGTGAACAACAATTAATCTGATTTTTGGTATGGCATCTCTGCTTGAATCCTCGAGGTTTAATAATCCCAACGTTGCCAGAAGCAAATGTACAATTTCAGCACTTTATTAGCTAATTATAAGAAAATTACTTATAACATATTACTCCAACAACACAGACACTTTCATTATTTTCACTTAATTTTTTAATTCCAAAACACATAGCACTAGAATTTTCTGTACCTGTTCAGGAAAGTCACTTAAAAAAGTACGGTTAGCATTCCATTAATCATTTTGAAAATGGTGAAAATATTTACATACTGGTTGAAAGCACATTTTCAAGAATTAATCAAAATAAAATGTCAAAAATAAGTTTGAGGAGGATTCATTGAGCTTCCACAGAGAAAGACTTCTTCTATATTTTGTTACAGTTTCAAAACTCTATATGAGAAAGAATATTAATCTACTTGACAGGATGCAGTTCTAAAGGAACAAAGATGCTTTTAACAGCAACGAATATAATGATAGATTAACATCCATTTGATTATTCTGCTTTGAGAAGAGACTTTCCAGAAGGCAATTAACACAAGTACTTACAATGTCTAAGGTGTTTGCGTTAGTGGTGAAATTGTACATTATGCTTTTGTTAAACTCGTTTGATAGAATAAACATCCACTACTGCAAATTACATAAGGAATGTTCGTGATTGACTAAAGAGAATATTATACATCTCATTTTTACGAACTACGTTGTTGAGTTACTGAGTGAATTATATTGTCAAATGTTAAAACACAGATGACTGATAACATCAAGCTTCAACTGAAACCTCTTGTTGGTTATTCATTGTACATTAATCTTGTTGTTTATACCAATAGTTTCATTATACTTTCAGCTTATAATTAATTATCCCGTTTATTATAAAAATTTAGTTCACAGTTACGCGTATTATTTGTGATTGTTAATTTTAACATATATTTCAGAATTCATTTCCATTTTTCCCAGAATGAAAATTAGCTCTAATGAACCTGTTAAATGTAACACTTTATGAAGAATAGAATGATTCTAGCTCGTTACGCTACCAAGCATACAAAAATAAAACGCTGTGAGTAACAAAATGAATTAATTATTAATTAAAGTTGCACACATTCTGCTGCTGAAACTGTAGTAATTAAAGGGTCTTCTAACAAGAATTATAAGATTTTAAAATGAAATATAAAAAGAAAATACTGAAAATGAGTACGTTGTAGAAACATTAGATTATTTCAAAGCAGAAGACATGAAAATTAGCAATGCCCTGGCCGAGACTCGAACCTGGACCTCTCGAATACGCGCCGAGTGTCCTGATCATTACACCACGAAGGCATGCTAAGAAGGCGGGGGAAATACCTTATAAAATAATGATATTTCAAATAAAATGAAATATCGTACTTACTCGCCTATTCCTCCGTTTTTTACTTATTTGTTATACAGCCAAACGTTTTACATTATTACAAGTTTTGAAGCTAATTCTGTGACATTAAGTTTTAAATAAAATATCATTTAAGTTTCTAACTCGACTTAATCCACAAAGCGGAAGAGCCCAATTTTCGATGACGGTAGGCAATCACTTGGGTCTAATAACACGAATGCAGAAATCGATGTTCATTCTTAATGCTTGAAGGACTTGTATTTCTTCGCATAGCCCATTATCTAGGTTACATTGTTTAAACATTATCTACACTTTCAAAATATCGTTTAAAGTGACTGTAAAAAAATATCGTAAATGAATCTGCAAGAAAAATATACGAAACGTGCTTTTAAAACTGATAAACATAAAACGAAAGGGGGCACTCGGGTTTGAACCGGGGGGACCACTCGATCTGCAGTCGAATGCTCTACCACTGAGCTATACCCTCACTTTACGGGATAAGCGGCTTCCTTTTTCCTTTTATTATCGATTAAAGTTTCGGAAACAAAGTAGCAGAAAAGTACTAAGTTAGGAAAGAAGGGTGAATGATTTGAATCCGCGACGTGCAATAGAAACTAAGAAACGTATCTCCGAAATTAAGATCTCACATAATATACTAATTTCACCAGTTTTTATTTTTCTGTTATTTTTTCATCAGTTAGAGCCCTTGCATCCGTAATTAACGAGCAAAATCAATTCGCATAACAAAAACAATTATTACGTTGACAAATTCCTTTTAAAATTTAGGATCCATATTAAACTAGTTTTTAATGTATGTATGTTTATTGTATGCGTATCGTAAAGTATACAACAGTTTCCACCTTATAACCTTGCTCAAGACATTTATCTCGTTAATTTTATGTTTACTCGAAATTCTATGCGTAGAGATTCTTTATTAGGAGACTAGATAACATTTTGCTGCATCTGAAATCCCTGCACTGACTGAGAGAGAAATTCGCCAGTATTCTCAATTTGTCAAACGTTTTCGTTTTGTCTATGGAGTTTGAAAATATGAGTCAGTTTATTAAAAGATTTTGAGAAAAGATGTGAGTCACCCATCAGTCATTTGTTACTGTATTCTTTCTTGATATACAACTTATCTACAAACTTGCAACGGAATATATAGAGTCAGAATCCAAAGAGCAAGTAAATAACGTTCATTTAAGAAGATTTTCTTAAGTTGCACTTAGAAAAACTCTCTAGCGTTTAAAAAAAATTCCTCATTCACGACGCATCTTCAAAGCATGTAAATTTAATAGTAATATTTATGCCATGTAAACCATACGAAAGATAGAATAAAAGCCAACATTCCAAACAATCATCTTAACAATGCACTTTCTTATGGTTGTCATATATGTCAAACTAGATAAGTAGAGACTGTAATACACTTTGAATCGAAAAGCATGAAAACTCCCTTATATGCTTGCCATTCTAGATTCGAGTCATGGACCTTCCACTTGTCAGGTGGATGTGCTAATCATTTACACCACAAGAGCACCCATGAGGTGAAACGATAATTCTTTACATTATTCCCGGCTTAACAAGAACGTAAGACTCAAGAAGGGTTAATTACCCTTTACTTCTCAAAATAAGAATTAACACAGTCGGCTCTTATCTCAGAGCGTACAACAAAGCCTCTACTTGGGCTTGAACTCAAAGTGATAAGAATTAAAGCTTAACTGATGCTTAACTAAAAAGATGTAGCCGAAGCTATCAAGATTCTAAGTAGTTGGCCCCTAAATCACAGTTAAGTTGACGATGCTATCAAGGGTCTGAAGTACGGCCGAGCGTAGTAATAGTTTAGAGACGTAGATAAAAGGCGAACGGTCGCTATTCAGAAACTCTGGCTTTCTAACGAAGCCAGTGGAACTTCGACTTAAATTCTACTCTTACTCATTGGGATTCTGAAATCACATTCTGGTAGGAAATTGTAAGCTGAAAATAGAAAGGATAGGAAAGTAGCTTTAACTGAAGATAACTGTTAAAAACTTAGGATAAACCTTACAATATAATCACAGATGCCACAGAAGTCATACATACGGAAGTTTCAACAACAACAGAAAGATCCAAAAAAGACATCCCGCACTAAATCTCGGTAGATATTACATCTAGACTAGAAAACATTGGCGCCTGCACGAAGAAAATCAAGAACATCCTCCTGGAAAGCAAAATTTCTATATTCAATGCAGTCGTTTACAAAATAATAGAAGAATCCAATACACAGATTTCGAACATTTCCAGCCAACATTAAATAGTAACAGCAAATCTAGATGGATAAAATATTTTATTGACCGATCAGTTAAACCAATCTAAACAACAAGTGTATATTAATCAACAAGGAGCTTTAGCTACTAGAATAGTTGAAAATTTGACTATTATTGATCCACGCAAGAATACTACATTCAACAGAAAAAAAGATTCATTTTCAGGAACTAGTATGAAGTAAAAATAGAGAGATATCAGACAAGAGAAAAAAACTATACTAGAAAGAACATGCAGAGTACATTCTTTTAAGAGGTCTTGGAATCTTAACAAAAATGGTGATTTGAGATTATTGCATTTTAAAATTCTCTACACTTTTATCTTTCTAAAAACACCATGCTTTAATTCAATTTATCATCGAATATTTTAATAAATGCGTATTTTTACATAAAAACGCGTTTTTCTCCGAATGCGATTTTTTTATATTTGATGTGCTTCAGGAACTACTGCTCACAGGTATGTAAATTTTACAGCTTATTTATTATGTTTCCTGTCGTTTTTTAAAAGGAGTTTTTTGTAGTAAACGTCGTTTTTGTGGAAAATGTGCTAAATTTTACTATGCCGAACACAATGATCTATAAATTACTCTAAATCTAAATTTTTTCAAAAGCTCATTTCAGTATAATCAGAAAGGTATATTTCAGATCATCTAATCAGAAATCAGGAAGGTGTACTTTTTGATTATATTGAAATGAAATACTAAAATTCTCTTTACACAAAAACTTTCAAACGTGCATTTATAGCAGGTTTAGAGAAAAGGACATCGAAAATGGCCAATTTAACATGATCGGCAAGATGGGCATTTTAGTTGGATCATAGATAGACGTCCACAAGTAAAAACAAAAGAACATACACTTTCCTTAACTCCTATACATTACATTTCAGGAACAAGGTGCTACCGAAGGGCATCTGATCAGGAGCTGTAAAATTAACTAGTTTGCCAAAGGTGTGATGAAAACCATAGAATATAGGCTACAGAATATAAGCCTGAAAAAGAACATTGCAAGGACTGTTGTCTACCAAAAATAGTTATAATTACTTCATACGAGATTAATCATTCATCCGACTCTTCTTAATGCTCAGCATACAGAGACGAACTTGTCAAAATAAGTAAAACAGCAACAGCGTGTTATGTCGGTAGAATTCAATACAGAATACCGATTTTAATCATTTTATACTCTAATTTACAAACGCGAGGTCAACAACTTTGAAACCATGACTCATACTAAATCTTCAGTGGCTGTTCTTGACGAATTCTACGACTGAATTTTAGATATTCCTACATCTTCCAAAGTTTCCTATTCTCATACAAAACCAGCATCTTTACTACAAAACTAACATCGTTACCATACCAATGGTCCGCTGAAACCAATAAGACCAGACAGATCCCACGATTACGATCTACTTTGATGGACAAAGCATTCAATTATCAATTGTCCCCAGTAACCAATAAATAATTTTCTAAAAGAATTAAAAACATCCAAATTAAGTTCATCAGGATATACGTTGATAGATCAAGATTTTAATGCTTCGAGTAGTCTCTGGAGGACGGATTCTGAAAATACTGGATCAGCCTCAGTTATTGAATTCGTATGGTACACAGGCACAATTTTTAATGCCGACGACTCGGAACCACTATACAGCACGTTTAGACATTGACGATTAGTACAAATATAAACACAGCTCCATTATAAAGGCTGGCCAGATATTAAAACATCATTCCTTATATTGGCAGAATAGCTTCAAAACTAGAGATTTAATGACACTCTAACATTGAATGATCATAAACTAATCTAATTTTGTTGTGGAATACCTGTTTACTTTGTTACCAAACAAAAATTCAAAATGTGCATGGTACGCATGGAAAAGTTTTAGTTTAATAAAACCAGTGGCATACAAACGTTTTGAGGATCTTGAAAATTGTAGAACACCGAATATTTTAGGCACTATATATCACTTGTTAAAGAAATATGATAAAACAGATAAACTGCTCTGTAAGGTTAAAACTTTTAAACTATTCAAGTTCTTTACCTGGTGCGTCCAAAACTCACAACTCTTCAGAGCAAAGTTAGAGCCCAGGTGGAGGAACGAGATGAATTAAGAAGAAAAAAAATTATAATATGTAAAAGAAAAAGCGTTTAATAAAAAAAAAATTGGCTTTCAAAACATCAATCGCGGAAAACACAATACACAAATGTGAAAGAAAAATATAGTCAAACTCAAAAGGTAGCACGTAAGAAAATATTTAGTCTACTGCATAGAACCTAGTTCTAACAGCAAATAATAGCAGTAACATATTCAAAACAGTTCTCAGTGCTATATTTACAACTGATGACGCTGGAGCATGATCATCAAGAAACAGTTTTACTAAATATGTTTCACAACCGTCAACGAACTAGTAGGAACCATGATATCATACCCCCAATAATTAAAGAAAGGAATCTAATTATAAAAAAGTAAGGAATCTAATTATTAAAAAAGCTCCAGGCCCTGATAGCCTTAATCTTAAGGGTAGAGTTATTCCAAACCTTATATTAATTTTGTAAGGGTCTTATTCTAAATTAACCAAATATTATGATTAAATCTGTACTTCTTCTTTCCATATTACTCACCAGAATATAAATTATTTGCTTGTGTATTTTAGCTGAGATTTCCGCATCTTGAGAGACAGCGTTCCTGGCACTAAGGCGTAGCGTACTTAGTTTCTGGCAGCCCTAGCAGTTGTAATCTATATCGGCTTTGAGTACTCTCCCCAGCGATACTTTAATTTGAGGCTCCATCACATTATTGAGCCAGCTTAATATTTAATTTTGCAGTCCTAGATTATACGTTTAATTTGAATCACTTTAATTTGATCAGCGTTTAATTTGAATTGGCTATTGTTATTTAAATCGCATTGCCCTGAGCTGTGTTTATACTTGTAGTAATCGTACAAAATCGTGGCTTTGTATTCAAAGTTCTGTTTAAAGAAAAAGGGTATTTAAAAATCTTAGTAAGACTTTGTCGTTCTATGTCAGACATACTGGTAATTCGCTACACGTCTGTTAGGATTCTAGGACTAATGTGACGGTACTAGACCAAGATAACCTTACAAATTTCTATTAGACTTGCTGAAAAATCGGACATTTTTCCAAAGGAATGAGCAGAGGTGGCATATTTTCACAAAACTGTAAAAGATCCATTGAATCCATTACCTTACGGACCAGATATTGTTAGTCTACTTCCTAATTTTAAGTATAGTTTTGAAAAAAGTAATCCTTCCCAGTCTTGGTTTTTTCTGGAAACAAAAGCAATCATCCATCCTAAATAATATGGCTTTAGAACTAAAATGTCAGCGGGCATGCAGTAAAAAATGTTCTGGGCACTATGTAAGGTATTTTCTCTCTCTTTTCCGCGTGCATTCATAGTGAAACTGGATAACACGTCCGGCTAGCAGTTGGCATGTCCGGCGTTCGAATCCCGGTGAGGGCATTATGCATTTTTCACGTCTTCTGCATTGATAAAACTGATGACTCTATAAGTAAAAGGTGGTGAACGATAATTCGTCACCACCAGGATTTGGCGATTGGGTTCCTTTAATCCATAATCGACGTTTAAAAGGGGGAGTATATAAGTTATTTTCTCTCTACGGCGTTTACATCGCGAAGAGGGCACTGCACATCTTTCACGTTTCCTGTATCGATAAATCTGATGATTCTACAACTATAGCAGTTAACAGAAAAGCTGACTTGCACACAGTTATAGTATAGATAGATATTAATTATAGTATAGATACATTTAATTCTATCTGATGGTCATATATTGTTGGATGCCTTAATAACCATAACAGTGCCTTAGAAATAATAAATATCGTTAGAAGTTATTTACAAGATACAGCAGTCCAAATGACTAAGGATAAGGGAAAGAACTGAACGTAATTTTAGAAGAAGGTGCCCTCTGGGCTCATGCTTTGGGCCTACTCTATGGATTTAGTTACGAACACAGCTTTCCTATATTTTAACAGCTTGGAATATGTGAACCTGCAAGCAATCATTTTCTGCTAGTGGTAGCTGGAAGAAAAGATGTAGAAGCAAGGACACAATATTATCTTGACATTTTTGCAAAACAGTCAAAAGGACAGATTTCACCAGCCCAGACAAAAATCCTGAAAATTGCCAGAAAGGGGATTCCGAGAAAGAACCATCAATCTGAGGTACTCTGCTAAAAATGGCAAGATTAGTTGTATACATTTCTAATAAAACAATGCTATCGAAAAGTCTATTTTCAAGTGTCCATGGTGTTACCATTATCATGAAGACCATTAATTTTCTTCTTTTAATTGCTAAATTCGAGGAAATTTAACCATTAAATCGATTACAAACTGTAACTAACATAGAAAATTAAATTAAAAGGCACAAGTTAAGATTCAACTCACTGAAAATTCTTTCTAGTATTCAAATACATTTATTGATTTACTTTATGATGTATATTATAAGTGCATTATGCTGGAAGCAATTTTGCTTTTGTCCTCAGTGCGAAATATGGAAAGCATCTGAACATTATCTGCTATTAAATTTTCTTTATGTGATGGAAATACCGTACTCCTTCGAGTATTTCCTTTTTCCCCTTTGTTTTATTAATCTTCGAAGATCTAAATTATACGAATAACTCAATTTCTGCAGAACGCGGTTAAAATAAGAACATACAAATTGAAAAGTAGTCATGGATAAACTACAGGTAATAATCAAAATAATATTTCTTTAAAAGAAATGTAGTACATTCCAATGAGAAGACAAAGTATTAGATTAATATTAATATTACAAAATCTAATGAGATATCTTCATGTCTACTTCCCAGTAACTTGAATCTCTCTAGTTTTTATGGTCGTCTATGTTAGTCTTGAGGACTCAAATCATCCGTAAATACTTAAAGGAGGTAAATGTGCAGCTAGTCTCACCGAAATGTAAACTAAATGTCAGTTCGTTTTCACTTCGCTGCGTCATGAGTAGGTTCTTGTATTAAGATAATATAAAGCTCAACAGTCAGAAAGGAAAGATTCGGTGTGTCCTTCGCAGGCACGATTACGATTATTTCTCTTTCTGAGTAAGATGAAAAAAATCACTACATTGAGGAATCTATTTTAAAATTTAGGAGACCTTGTTCTTTGAAGGCACTGAGGAAGAGAAAAGTTGCGAGAATGTTTATACAATTTTCAGAGCCTATACTATAAAGGACTATAAAGCTATAAAGGCACTATAAAGCTAGAGCTAGGGGAAGAAACTCCGCAAGAAAATACGCCATATGTTTTTATCAAATAGTGCACAAAGGTTCAATTCACGACTTGCTTTAAAATATATTTAATCCCTGTTATTTAAAGATTAAAACATTATGTTTTCAAAAGAGCTGTTCATTCCTTTGTAAATCCATAAAATGATTTATAATTTATTATTTCTAGCAGACATTTAGGCAAAAAAATTAAATTTAGCCTTGTTATTTTACTTTTAAGGCATCTCACTAAGTGTTTTTTGATGAAAGAAAAAATTTACGTTTCATTCCAAACATCGAAAATCATTCCTGTTACTTTAACAATAAGATTATTTTAAAAACATTTAGATCTCAGAATTTCTATATATCTTTCTTTGTATTTGCAGAAGACTAATAACATATGTGACTTTTAAGTCAGGTGATTTGATACATAGATTACATATGATTTACTAAACACCAATCCATAATACACGCTCGATGTGACGTTCATTCTTACATGGCAAACACAAATAAATAACACATGCAACGAAACAGACTCAGATAAACAAAAATATATCTTAATAATAAGCAAACAAAAAATGCAGTATTGAGAAACATACAAATGGGAAGGAAGCTGGAACGGAAGAAGCTATCCTTAGGGGTTTTATAACATGTTTACTTAAGAATCGACTTGTATAAATCCAACTTATTTCGCGAATTGTAAAAGCTCTGTTTTTGTGTTTTCTCCAAAGAATAAATATATTTTCAGACTTTTCTATACTTAGGATACTATGAAATAGTACAGCAGTTTATTTATCTGGTTTCCTAAACAATTCCTTTAAAATCAAAATCTGCTATATTTTATATATGTTTATTGAATTACTGGAAAACGTATCTGAACTAACCGGGATCGCAGTTGTGCCCGAATATTTTAGAAATTAAAATACATTGTTCACCTTATAAGGTATTTCTCCCTCTTTTCTAACATGCCTACGTGGTGTAGCGGTCAGCACGCTCGGCGCGTATTCGAGAGGTCCGTGGTTCGAGTCCCGGTTAGTGTACTACTCATTTTTCATATCTCCTGCTTTCAAAAAATGTATGCCTAATGTCTCTACAGTGGCGCCCGAACAAAAAGGATGTCGGGCCTGCTTGCTTATCGTCTATGTGATAACTGAAAGAGTAGTAACTGCATAGAAGAAGGGTTGAAAGTACTCTTTATCACACTCTTTGTCAACTCGACGCTAACAAACTACGCCTTAACTTGGACAGTAACTGAAATCAAAGAACTAACTAAAGATTTAAAGCTATTAACAAGTAGTAGAATAACGCTACAGGGCTCAGACTATCACGCTTTCTAAAACAGCGTTGAAGGCTAGTGGCAGCAAAGTTATAGCTGTTACACCACGTTTAACCAGCAATAAATGCTAAGCAGAAGCTCAAGCTACAAAAACACAGAATTCGCCCACAGTCTCTAACTTCCCCTTCTATAGCTTAGTATTTACAGCTTTACCTCCCACTGGTAGAATTTGCATTACTTCACACTCGCTACCAAATTTAAATATTCTGACATTGACAGTTAGGGGAATGAAGGCTTATAGGAAAGAACAAAAAACTTGAATTTAACTGGTTATTTAAAATAAATATAAATCCCTACAAGGTGGTGGATGGTGCTTCTCCACCACCAGAATTTGCGACCTTGTTCGCTAATCATCAGTAGCCCTTTGAAAGGGGGAGTATATAGGGAGTTTCCTAGCATGCCTCCGTGGTGTATTGCTGAGCACGCTCAGCGCGTATTCGAGAGGTCCGTGGTTCGAGTCCCGAGGAGGTCATTGCTCATTTTTCATAACTCCTGCTTTCAAAAAATATATACCTAATGTCTCTACAGTGGCGCCCGAATAAAAAGAATGTACGGTCTACTTGCTTATCTTCTATGTGATAACTGAAAGAGTAGTAACTGCATAGAAGAAGGGTTGAAAGTACTCTTTATTACACTCTTTAAAAATTTAAAATGCTTCAACTCGACGCTTCCAAACTAGTTATAAGTCAGCAAGTCTAAAAACTAAGCAGCACGCTCAGCGCGTATTCGAGAAGTCCGTGGTTCGAGTCCCGGTGAGGATATTACCAAATTTTAATCTATCCTGCTTAAAAAAATAACTAATGTTCTACTACCTTTTAAAAAATTTTACAACTTAGTCTTTCCGTTTTTCCCTTGGTTACAGATGAAAGGAAGAAAATCAGAATATTTTTATCTTTATATTTTGCATTTTTTGTGTTAACTAATAAATGTTTTAATTAAAAACCATGAAGGCAACGTAAGGATTCAAAAACTAAAAATGAGTAGAAATTATCGGCACGTATACCACCTAGCAGAATTCTAAACATATGCAGTTAAATATTGAAATTCATTTGCTTAATTATCACTTTTATAAAGCTTTGTATTAGCAGTTTTTATGAAAAATATACTATAAAAAAACTAAAAAACGGAAGATGAGTAATTTATTTCTAATCACGATACTTCCTACAATGATGTTTTCACTTTACGTAGTTAAATCCCGGAAAATATATCACTAAGCTCTGAATTTTTTTATTTTCTCGAAGGCATCCAACAGCCTGATGAACACCTAACCCAGTGAGCCAGCTGTAATGTCTTTGGGAAAAAGAAACACTTGCGTTATTTTTTCCTTGTTTTCATTTCGTTCACCGTGTTTTGAACGACTATGTTGCGCTGTTCTCGTCTGGGATGTTTTCAAAGGACGTCTTTTTGTATACGTTCTTTTGTTACGCTTTCGCTTAGTTAGCCAAATGTTCTTATTCTACAAGGTATCAAATCTATAATTTAATTTATTGTCTCAAGCGACAGATCTTAAAGTTGTTGCCACTTGCTTTCCCGTAATAACCTTAATTTACCTTTCGAATTTAAACTATGCGAAATTTAGCTAGCTGAGCAATTTAAAGTAAAATGTGAGCACTCCTAAATATTTGCATGTTTAGATTACATTTCGATACTTGCTCTGACTGATCCGATTTATAATACATCCATAACGTTTATTTTTAATGTAAATAATTAATAATTTTTTTATTATTTCCATGAGTAGTGTAATTGGTAAAATATGTTTTAATGCCATATATTACGTACTACATCGATATAGTATAATCATTTCCCCTCCGCCAAGCAATAATATGTGGTTGGAACTAATTCGGATGTTGGGAACCTAAGCCAGAACATATGATTTCTACCATAAGTTAAAAATAAAGGTGTCATATTTGTGTAAATGTTCGAAAGCTTCTCCTATCCCCCGCTAAGCTCTATATACTTATTAATAACTGTAGGCTGGAATTTAAATTAATCTTCTCGAATCCGAAAGAATATATTTAATTCTCTAAATAAGAATAAGAAGAGGGGAAAAAAAGGAAAAATAATAAATAATACAAATTTTTAAGTAAAGCAAAATTTTAAATCTGGCTAATGAAACGCATAATTCAATCTATAAGGCATTTCTCCCACCTTCTTCGCATGCCTTCGGGGTGTAGTGGTCAACACGCTCGGTGCGTATTCCAGAGGTCCGTGGTTCGAGTCCAGGTGAGGGCATTATTCATTTTTGATCTCTCCTGCTTCGAAATATCCTAATGTCTCTACATATCTATTAATTAAAATTTTCCCAGTGTAATTTCTAAAATATTGTTTAAAAACAACACAAAATTCAGCAGCCTTGTCTGAATATTTCAGTAATTTATGGCCAACTAAGTTCATATAGGGTAAATTATGTTTATACACTATGTTATGAGTTGGCAGAGACAACCAGTATTTATTAGTAGCAGGATATCTGTACATTCAAAATTTTCAAGATGACTATAGAGTTAATTTCAAGAATATTCTTTAATGAGCAACTCACTTAAAATTTTCAGCAGATTCTACTAGCTAGCGGAATGAAACAGTGTGACGCTTAGAGCAGTCATGGGATTATATGTAGTTGTGCCCAGGTATCGTTGAAATTGAATTATCTATTTCTATTTAAATGAATATGTGTATTAGAAATCAATAAAACTACCGTTCTGGAATTTATATAATTGCCGGTTTTTAGGTTAGGATTTTAAATACTTGAATAAATCGGAAAATCCCTCTTCGAGTTATAATATTTTTCGAATTTCAAGACTTTTTCAAGTCAGTAGGATTTCAAAGATTTGAACTTTCTTTTCCCGTGGTTATTGATATCTTTTTTTTAATATCGTTGTTCGTTATAAATTTTGAAATATTTTAGGTTAATGCATAACTGTCATTCGTCATTATGTGGAGTTTAAATTTCTACTGGCAATTCACAATTTGATAGTTGCACATATAAGATTATGTTAGATAATGTTCGAGACTTAAACTGACCACATTTATATTGCACTAAAATCCATGAAATATTTATTTATTTATTTATTCAAAAGGGCGATAGCCTAAATGATGTTTTTATCTCGAAACGGGATTTTGTGTCTCCACTATAAAAGGCTGTATCACTTTTCGAATTGTTGCGACCAATTCTCCCTGCATTATTTTTAAAGAAATTAAATAATGCAAATTCTACATGTTTGTATCTATATTCCTCGCACTGTAAAAAAACGACGGTACCTAGAACCATCAAATTTTGAATACCGTAGTCTTCACCCGAACATGGGCATCGGGAAGCCTGAATTTTGAATTTGCCTTTTTATCTATTTCACATTTTGTAAATCTTTAATGAATTTTTAATTAACAAAATCAACGATTTAAAAGCAGACAGGGCCAATACTCTACGGAATGAAGCATTTATATCTCCAGTGCGCTGAACTGTCTATCGGAAATTCTAAAAATATGTTGTTTTTAAATATTTTGCGATTTTTACTGTTGAATTGAACTTTATGTAGCGTAAAAGCAAAGAACGAGACATTTAATAAATAAAGCATTCTTGTTTCGTGCAAGCAAAAAAAATTTAAGTGATAACCGTAAAATGAACGTAACATGTCCAGTTTTTCCGAGCGGTTTTCCTCATGTGTAATGGCAGTATGAGCCAGTTTTACTTTAAAAAGTCTTCCACGAAGGCTCTCACCTTTTCTGTAATACTTCTTCAATTCATACACCTTTCCTCTATGTAGGCCGCAGCAGCTGAGTGGTTAAGAGCACTGAATACCGGGGGCTCGACCCGGGTTCGGGAGCAAATAAACGAGCTGGCTGCATGGTTAGTTTTCGTAGTCCGTACTTGCAATGTGAATGCTGACCATTTCCCTTAGAAAGTTCTCTCCAAAGGCATTCCTTACTTTAGGCAGCTAGCCATCGTGTGCTTTGCTATATTCAAAGAACGTGACCTTATCTTTTCACTCTGCAATCCAAATTACTTTTTTTTTATTTCAAAATAAAATTAGTTCTGGAAAGAAGAATCGCAATGATAATGAATAGAAGGAAATTTTAAACACTTGTTTTACTTTTGTTTTTATTACAAAATGTAAGAAAGAGATTATAAGGTAATTCATTTTCTTTTGACATATGCAGTTTTATATTACTTGTCATAAGATATAACTTGTGACTTTTCTGTGCAATATAGTATTCAGTATTTCCACTATATGACTGGTATAGTTTATTCACATCCTGGCTACGTGCATATTGCCTTTTTCCGGACGCCATTCTCACTAGAGAATAGGGAGCTTTCCTTTATCATCTCTTTTTCTAGCTTTAAAAGAAAGAATCTTTCAAAGACTTTGAAAGTACTACTCACTTCCCAAACTACTTCAGTTGCCGCATATTCAGTGCAATAAAATGCTTTTCTGTGACATTTTAAACCTAAAAGACATTTCTGCCTGCGTTAGAAATCGGCAAAATAAGATAACAATTTTGTTTTTTTTTCCTATTTTAATATTGGCTTAATTAATAAAATAATAGGAAGTATTTCGCAAGGTGAGTGAAAAATAGTAATAAAACTCCCTATTTTACCTCGAAATTGCTTTTCTAATACGATATGCGCTGACATTTGAAATGTCTATCTTAGTCTGTCTTTTTCGAGGCATATTATGTCACTAGATCAACATTTGCTAATACAAAAAGCAGCAGAGACTGGGATATTGAAATTTTAATGAACTTTTGTCATTAACGTAACACAAGATTTCAAATTTTTCTTAAAAACTGTGTTGCTTTGTAAAGTTACTGTACACCATTGGCCGAGAGATTAAAATCGCTGCTTACACTTGCTCAATCTGATTTGAGCTAGATCTCAGCTGCACTTGCTCGCTGCATGGTTCGTTCTTCTGGTTTTTCTCATGTGCAAAGTGAATAACAGCCAGGTTTCCTTAGAAAGTCCTCCCCGAATCCTTAAGCTATCCTTTTCTTAGGCAGATAGCAGTTGTGTGCTTTGCCATATCCGAATAAGCATAACTATATTCTCTAACGACACTAAATCTTAACACTAGGAACCTTGCTAATATCGATTCACTATTAGCTTAACGTCGTCGTTCTTCAGCAGACATTAGCTTAACTTCCTCGATATAATATATGAAAAACCTCAATATCATTTGCACAAAAAGGTAGTCAATTTTGCTGCGATACGTTGGTTTATTTCGTGTTTTTCTAAAATCCTGCGGAGGTCTCTAGTTTTTTTAAATACTTCATGGATCATATATAAAAAAATAAGAACGTCTGTAGTAAATCATACAAAAAGAATGTCACTGTTTACATAGACGGGAAGTCTTAGAATCGAACTTTTCTTGTACGACAGATAGGGATATAACAAAACTGTAATGTTTGGGTAAAACGGTTAGTGATAAATTAGAGTATGAACAAAATTTCCTGTTCATATCCTTGACAAAATTAACAAAACTGAACTTCTGCTGCTTGCAGTGTGCGAATGCAGTAGTTCCGTAGATGCTCAATAATTTAATCCATTATTAAAGGCTACTGAACTCACTTATTTTCTCACATGCGGCTAATGAAAGCTACGAGTATAGCACTCTATCAGTTTCAATCAAAAATTGCAGCACTCCTGTCCTAATTTGCCAAAGCTTTTAATCTGAACTTAGATTCTCGTTCATTATTTAAGCTCACCTGTTTAACATTTTTAGTAAAGTAGAAAAGCAAGAAGAAATGCGATAAAGATTCATTGAAAGAAATAATGTAAAATTGAAAGAAATAATGTGTGAATTAAAACAAACCATACATTTTTTATTGTAGCAAAGATCTTAAGAATCTTGGAGTCTTAATCAGAGATTCGAAATGATGTCCATTTGCTTTGATATGAGATTATTCTTCTGAAAAATAAAGAGGTTGCTTTAGCTTTCAGAAGAAGTGCAAGGCTCGCCCAAACAACAAACCTCAAACCCTAAAAGCATTTATCGCTTTTCAAATACCTAAACTTTTCGGTATTTTCAAATAATTCTGTAGGTATAATTTATTGTATTATTTATGTGATAATTTTGCATACTATATGCAGAGATAGTTAATATCTTTCTAGTTTTTCCCGCAAATTCCACAGAGAAACGAACTTCCTGACCCTCACTATTTAGGCATGCTGTGATAAGTTTATAAAATTATTTAGTACTTTCAGTAAATTGTACAAGAAAATAGGTATCGGTGACAATAATCTTTTAAATCTATTGAATAGTGCTTGCCTTTAATTTATGTATTCATTTAAAAGCTTGAAACCTAAGAATAGCACTGGCTGATCTTTCTGTACACGGTAAAATAATAATTTCATCATTCAGGATTACATTTAGAAAATAAGTTCAATTTTTGTACACCATTGATTAAATGTTCTATTCATACCGGTGTGGCAATAATTTCAATAACATTTTTTACTACTTCCTTGTTCGAAGTAAAGGAAATATTGCACTCGCGGAAAATTTTGGGTATCATACTTCATCTGAAATATCCATTTTGACCGTTCCCGAATCCATATGGATAATTTTTTGCTTCACATCTGCACGTATGGACTCTTTAAATAAAGGGTATTTTTTCCAAAAAAGGATTGTAAAATGGATTCAAAAGGGCTTTTTTTCTTGATGTCTGTATGTTAAGTACACTGATGGCATGTATGTATCTCCCATAACACTCAAAAACGATTAGACGTAGAATTTCCACTTTTGTATATGAACCGGAAACTTTTGCATATGATATTTCGCAGCCGGTTACAAAAGTGTTTTAAATGATGAAAATTGTCATGTTTTGGCACTGTTAAATTTTAAAAAAATTCATTTTCGACAAATAACGGAATCTAACTACATAAATAATAACCGTTCACATATGTAATTAGTCTAATAATAAATACCTAATAATATTTTATATCATTTTATTGATGTAAATATTTAACAATACGTAACATCAGTTTATTCTAAAATAATATTTAATAATCTGTACAAGGAAGTCGTGGTGTCCACGTCAGATATTTTAATTTAAAAAGCGCTCTTTAAGCTGACATAACTCACAGATTTCCTTTATAAGAAATGTTATTTTTATGCATTAAACTAAGGATAATTAATGTTTATAAAGTTTTATTTTGTATACTATTATAATTTAAGCTCTTGTACACAGTTTTATTCAAGTTGCAACTATGTTATTCACATCTGGGATTATTAAAAAAATTAAGTAAATAAATTAATATAAAAATATTTTATATGCTATTGTGCTATTAACATGAAAGACATACACGAAGAATTAAAATATTTTATAAGTTCTGTTCTGATTCGAAAGCCTCTCACGCTTTCATTTAGATGCGTCTTTACAAAATACAAATTTCCTACATCTTGTAAATTTCACGTCAACATAATAATTAGAACGCCTGTTAGAGCTGCTTTATTGAGTATTATTTATGTACATTTAGAAGATACTTTATCATGTGTCCATCTAATCAGATAGACACTCCTTCACTATAAACTCATACTCGATAAAGTATCTATTTAGACACATACTTTTTTAAGTGTCTATCTAGCTTTTAGTCTCAGACCACAGTTACTCTATTCGATGTTTGCCTGACCAGCTAGTATTTAAATTCTAAGCCGTAGCGCTGTTACGCTATTACTTATTGAAGTAATTCTAAGTGCGTTAGTATTAGTTAAATCATGCTACGCACCATTTAGTTTAGAGGCCAACCTCGCGTTCATAGCTCTGTGAGCAACTGTTCTGGTGATCGCGGCACCAAATGTTCTGGTCTTATGGTACCAGACGTTAAATACTAAATTACTAACTGTTACAATTGAAACCTGAAATTAAATAAATTGCCTACAATAATATCAAAAACCAAATTCTTAATTGCGTTGTGTTTAACCTTTCCCCAACTTAACCCGAACAACCCTTAAGACCAAGCAGGAGTACTGGTGTTAAGAACATTACACAAGACATCATAAGAAAATACTCTGAATCAAATATATATATATATAGCCAAGGATATTTATTGCAACATTATAAGGAAGACACGCAATCTTTCAACTTAATTTCTAGATCTATGGTACCAGGGTGACAACTATTTAAAATAATGCATTTAGAATTATTAATATATATTGCTATTTTCAAATATGCACCGAGATGAATTAATCAAAAATTTACACCGTAAAAATTAATATTAACTTTTCATATGCAGTTATCAAACTCTGCTGGCCAGCATCAAAATACACAGGAAATTTTATGAATCACCGAGCATGGTGTCTTAAGTGATATTGATAGAGATTACTTAGTTCAAAGAAATTTCTTAATTTACTCAGGTAAAAATTACATACATAAATTTAGCAATCCCTTAGGCAGTTAGAAAATATTACATATTCAAGTAGACCCGTTGGAGAAAAATGACTGCATTTATTCCTACATTCAATTACTCAAAGGTAAAGTAGAATTTAAATTTTTAATCGTTCCTTAATTTGCAAAAATTAAAGTTAATTCTCAACCAAAAATAGTAACAACTTAAAGTAAAAAGGTAAAATTTAGATAAGTTAACAAATTTAATACTCTATCTTAATTCATTATATATAAATTTTAAATTACAATCCAAGTTAAAGTTAAAAGGTCCTAAATAGAGTAATAGTGCAG
>KK120163.1:199901-230017 GCA_000611955.2 Stegodyphus mimosarum | reverse complement strand
CCTGCTGAAAAATTGCATTAGGCAGCCCCTGAAGGTAGGGGATTGCCACCGACCGCCGTACATTATTCAAGTATCGTTGGACGTCATAGTGCCCTGAATACGAACTAGAGGTGACCTGGAATCGTAGACAATAGCGCCCCAAACCATTATGCCATGTTGCCGCTCGGTGGGGCTTTCCACAGTTACTGCCGGATTAGATCTGTCTCCACGTCGACACCACACACGTATGCGACGACTCTCACTGGATAAACAGAAGCGTGACTCATCTGAGAACACGGCGATTCGTCAATCTGTCATCCACATCGCTCCGGTCCGACACCATTCTAAAGTTGGCGTCTCTGTTGTGGGATCAATGGCAGTCTTATTAACGGACGCCGTGAGTGCAGACCACGTTCAACCAATCGACGAAAAATGGTATTCGTCGACACGAGAACATTCAGGGTATCTTGCACATGCTGCAGAATTGCGATACAAGTGACTTGCGGGACCGCCACAGCTTGTCGGCGAATGAGTCGATCCACGCGTGCTGACGTTATTCTGGCTGCACCTGCACCCCTCCTTCTTCACACATTCCCTTGTTCCAACTACATGTTCGGCCATAGCCGATGTACCGTACTCGAATCCATGTGGGTTTACATGGATTCGAGTACTTCCAGCTGCGATTTGACGTAAGGACCAACCTGCCTTTCTCAGTCCGATCACCATACCCCTCGTAAAATCGTCTATCTGCTGGAAGTGCCTTCGTTGACGGCGGCCTGGCATTGGCAGAAATAACGACACGAATATTGTACATTCTGCACGTTCCTTCCCTTATACCTTAATTCACGTGCGTCGGAGAGCTGCGTATTTCACATCATTCGTATAACTCAGTGACGTGCGTCTACTCTAAAGTTTGCATAAATTTCTGACCACTCTTTCTTAGTGCTGCATTTTCAGTGTCAAGCAGTGTATATATATATGCATATTTATATTTTTTATATTTGTAATTAGCTTTGTATTGGATTGAGTAATTTCGTCATGACAAAGTACGCTAGTCCTTCCAGCAATTAAATTTACGAGTTTTAGTGTTACCTAGCATCCACCATAATACAAAAATCAGGTACCCATTTCTAAACAAATCAGCTCTTACAGGATAGATAAAGCCAGTAATAAATAAATATGGTGTATAAATTAATATGGTGTTTTAATATGGTGTATTAAATATTCGAAGTATGTCAGTCATTGTTCACAAAGCCGTGTGGTTTTTGAGAAATGCAATTTGTGTGTACGCATTTTGGATGTAACGTATAATTCAGTGACGCTGTTACGGGTGAAACGGAGCAATTTATGAATGTAAAATTAGATTTCTAAGTTGAGAAGACAGGATGGAGGCGTGCAGAGACTTTAAAAAGTTAGGTGATGAACTCACCTTTCATGAATGAATCATTACGGACGATAAGTCACAATGTCTGAAATACGACCTAGAACCGAATAGGCAAAGCATGGAATAGCGAGGCTCAGGATTACATAATTCCAAAAAGGTTAAGACTGAGAAGTCACCTATCAAGACAACTCTAATTACCTTTCTTTTTACAGAAGAGGTCATGCATAAAGAATATTTGGCAGAAGGGATGACATTTAATGCGGCCAATTACGTAACGATCTTGAATCGCCTCTGAAGAGGATCAGACGTGGACGTCCAGTACACTGTAAATGGATCCTTGTGTCTGCTGCATGGTAACGCACATCCATATACCACCAAAACCGTGTAGCAATTCCTGGCATGTTAAAGGGTTACTGTGCTACATCATCTTCAATGTCCTAACGTAAGCTTCAACAGAACGGAACCGCTGTCTGTTATTTCAATTTATCTGACTTCAAGAAATATTAAAAGTCAAATTTTCGGAATTGTGGGCATCCGATACAATGTGAACGCTGAACTCATCCGCATCTCACAGGCTGCCTTCCCTCAAATTGCCCGATACCTGTTTTTTTACACGCATTCTCATGTACATAACCATGACAAAAGAGATAATAAGCTGTATTCCTGCGTACATTTACCTGCAAATAAATGCTAAAATCAAACATTCACCGTATATTTTATAGTTTATATCATAACGTAAAAAAAATTCTGCTATACAGGTTATCTTATGCTAAGCTAGGAACAATTTAATTGACGTTATATTGTCAAATATTATTGTAACTTCAGAATTACTCAGTGTGTTTCAAATTACAGGTAAGGCGTTTCAACAAACTCACTGTCAAATATCATCAAAATTTAATTAAATCATTACAACCTATATTTAAAGACGTAAGGACATGTCGTACTTAAAGGTCGATATAAAGGCCGTTATGCCTTTGTAAGCTGAAATTACTGACGTTTGAAAACTTAAAATTAAAAAGTAACTTCTGTGATTTTAATATTAAATTAAAAAATATATTTATAAACAAATTATATGTCTGGCCATCTCATGAAAGTTTTTTTTTTATTATTTGGTGTTTCTTAATCAGCTTTGATTGGCCATCTTTCGTCTAAATGTTTGTAGTATAAAGAAGCGTCCCCGCAGTGAAAAGTTGTATTATGTGCTTCACAGTATTGAAAGCTGATCCTTTTTATCTCTGCGTTGTTGAATTTTTATCAGAGTTAACTAAACTTTCTTCACCTCGGATTCTAAATGCCTATTGTAAATGTCGCGGAAAGAATTCCTATATTAATTTAGGGAAAATCAAGCTTTTTTTTCTATTTATTTTTTTAGGGGGGACAATCGTTTTTTGTTTTGTTCTTTCTGTTCCTTCTTTCTATAAGAACTAAATAACTCTGTTCTTCTCCTAAGAGCGTTTATCCACAGTATTTTTTGCAGTGATTTTATTATTTCCTTAACCCTTTTAGTACTGAACGACGATATACCGTCGTTCGGTGCACTTGAAATAATACCAACGACGATATATCGTTGCGCCTTTGTTGGGGCCTTATTGTACTCATCACAAGAGGTTTGTGTTTCAAAATAACTTTATAAAATGTTAAAATGGTTCATATTCGATGCAACACAAGTGAAAAAATGGTTATTAGATTTAACTTTTTGTTACATTTTATGCTGATTAGTGCCGCGGGTCTGTATATGTTAGAGCGATAAGATAGAAACGGGACCCGGGATAGTTTCTCTGGACCGTAATCGCAATCTTTATGATGTTTATGATAGTTATCGGAGTATTCAAGTGGCATGCGTGCATCGACTGCGTCCCGTTTCTATCTTATCGCTCTAACATATACAGACCCGCGGCACTAATCAGCATAAAATATAACAAAAAGTTAAATCTAATAACCATTTTTTCACTTGCGTTGCATCGAATATGAACCATTTTAACATTTTATAAAGTTATTTTGAAACACAGACCTCTTGTGATGAGTACAATAAGGCCCCAACAAAGGCGCAACGATATATCGTCGTTGGTATTTTTGGCAAGTGCACCGAACGACGATAAAAAGGGTTAAGGCTATATCGATAAAAAAAGCATTTTTAACTTTTACTCCTTGTGTGAATGCTTCATTTTAGCTAACGAAAAATCTTTAGATAATAAAGCTTATGATAACAGACTTGACAACAATAGACATTAATGTTCATAATACCCTTATATTTTGGGCTGAAGAGCAGTTTATTTTTCTTAACAACTGAAATGAGAATTAACTAGATTAGCTACGAATTTTATTTGCACTTGTATTAATGTATAAGGTACTTCACCCATCTTAAACATAGAATGTTGATAATTAAATGCTTAAGTATGCACAGAATGACAATTTTCAGTGCAAAGAATATTATATTTGAAACATATTCGCATATAATTAAATTTGGATTAATGACATTCTATTTTTGCGCTTTTAAGATTCAATACATGCAAACAAAAGCAAATAAATATTAAGCTTCACAATAAAATTCCCTGGCTTTACCTCTTGCTCTGCGGGAAGCTATCTTACCGTAGCGTGGCATTTCGCAACCCATATGGGTATGTATGGGTTTTTTAATCAGCAACTTTCAGTTCAAGAGTTGTTCTTAGATTTACCACTGCTCGCTTCGAACCGCTAAGTATATTATTCTCAATTGCATTTTTAATATCATAAAACTGTAGGGTTTTTTGACCAGCACCTTTCAGTTCAAGAATTATGTTTAGACTTGCCACTGCTCGCTTTCAGATTGCAGTGTGTATTAATGAGAAGTTCATTAAATTCGTATCATATATACAAAAAAATTCAAAAACAAATTCGTTGTTCAAAAAGTTGTTCAAATCTCGCTCTCTTTCGTCGACGAGGCATAAGTACAGATTGAGTTAACGTTTACCACTAGCAGATAACCACCGATAACCATACACGCCTCGCTACAGCCGTCTATTTATTCGGATCCATCAGCCGTTCAGAGGGCGCTGCTCAGCATACGCATGCGCTACGGATTTGCAATTCTAATTATTTGCATATCATGCGCTACTTTGCATTTCCTGAAAATTTCAGCTCACTCGCGTAAGTCCTTCATGGTGTTGCAATTTTCACAAGCGTGAGTGTACATTTGTTTTTTTTTTTAAACATTAGTATCTAGCACTATTCAAATGATCTAGAGAAATGGAAGAAGCTTCTATTAATTTTTAAAGAAAGGGAAAATAACCAAGAAATTTTGAGTAAAATACGAGTAATAATAAAACGAAATTCAGAGAAATTTTGCTTAAGTAATTATTTCCACCGAGTTAGCATATAAATTATATTCACATTAAAACACATGCGGAAAAGTGTGTAAAGCAATAACAAATACACTTTTACTTAAAGTTAATTGCAATGAGAACTGCACAATGCTTGTTTTGGAAATTCCCATAAATATTAAAATAAACTAAACAGTTATTATACATAAAACTGAAAACATTCTTCCATTTTCTTCTGGCATGTTAAAAAGAAAACAGTATGACAATATGAAACGCAGTCGCATAAAATAAAATTCCAGACATCGAGTAAACTCAGTTTTGTTAAAGAGCCACGAGCATATTCCAGACTAAGTACATCAAGGTACTTTTTTGTTATACCTCTGCAGTACTTGATTAACTATTTTACTAAATATTATTTTCTTTCAAGCACAAATAATAAGTTAAATATTGCATGCTGTATTCTCGTTTAGCACCAAATATTATTGCTTCTTCAGTCAGTTGATTTATGCAATTTTCTTGTACTAATGTTGTTTGTTTTATTGTCATTCATATTTTGGAGCTAACAGATAATTATAATTTGTAATTTTTAATAAAAAAATTGTATTGATTATGGAACCAGAAAAATCACTAAAAAAAAGAAAGAAAAATGAAAAATCTGAAAGATTTCAGATTTTAAATTACGTCCAAAGGGGTGTTTTTTTAACATTTTGTGTGTTACCTTTATAATTAAATATCCAGTTATTCGCCCTTAAACCATTTATTTCAGTTCAACAACAATATCGCAAAATAAATTTAAAATGAGAATATCTTTAGAATTTCCGATACGCAGTCTCGCGTTCTGGAGATTAAAATACTTTTTTTTCCCACAGTGTTGCCATTGCTCGCTTTGAAATCCTTGAGTTTGTTAATCAAAAATTCGTTAAAGTTTTACAAAATATGAAATCGATATTAAAACAAATTTCAAATTTGGGCTTCCAAATGCCCATATTCGGGTGGAAACGTTCAATATTCAAATTTTGACGGCTCTAAGTACCGTTGTTTTATCATAATGCCAGAAACATACATACATTTATGCGGAATCTTCATTATTTAATTTCCTTAAATATAATACAGGACCATAGTAATTGGTGGCAACAATTTGAAAAGTGAAACAACGCTTTCAGTGAATCAATCTAAAATGCCAAAACGAAATTAATAGCTATTTTGAGCAAATTGCCCCTTTGGACTTACAAGTAGTACGATTACGTGGTAAAGACGTAACAAATGCGTCGCGCATGATGTCGCAAAGATCGCAACAGCTCGTCGAACGCAACAGCTCTAATTCAAACATTATGTCGTCTTTAAGACTCCTAAATATTCGCGAAATTCCACGCATTTGCGACCGTTGCAAAAACGGCGATTTTGAGTCCTTACGTTCATTTCTTTTCATTCAAAGATGCCGTTTTCGCGTTTTAATATTCCATCCACATTGTCGTTCAAAAAGGTGGAATCTTAGGTTACAGTGATGTCGTATTGCGACGTTGCTCAGCTTAAGATCCCATTCTGAAGTATTGTCTTCAGAATCTACGCATTTTCCGACTATAGCGCATTCTAAAGACATGTTTTAATAAACATAATTCTGATTTAGCAAAATATTATACTTACAATTTAATAAAAGCCCACGAATTTGAAAATTCATCGACGTTTTTCCTATTGGAATTTTTTTCTCATGCTTACTAAAATCCTGAAACTGATCTACTTAACGATTTTCTGGAATATTCATTTGAAACTGTATGATAATCCATATTTAATTTTATATATAAAACTAAATGTTACATTTTATATATAAAATAAATGTATACCATTTTTAAAAAGAAGCAAAAGTTCGTTTCTTCAGAAAATGTAATCAAATTACAGTAAAAACTCTCTTAACTGGTATCTAATTAAAGGATAATTTCAAAATAACTTTGCTTTTGCAAGTCAAAATTTAAATCCAAAGTTTTGGCTTATGAGATAAAAAAATTACGCAAAAGGTAACACTCTAAGGATTTAAATATGGTAAACCTTGTTATGGTATTTTTTTTTACTTTTAACCTCGTTGATTCATTACACATGAAAGTCAAGAATAAGTAAATCACTTTAAATCATATTAATGCAATAACTATTGCAAGGGAGAAAATTGTGTGACAACATTGTAAACAACATATCAGTAAGTTAAATAAGTATGTTCGAATATAACAGTAAATACCATAACGATATTGCACCAAGGGTAAAAAAATACTTAATAAAGGGCGTTGTGTTCTCCTAATGCAAAACCCGTTCATGTTTTTAAATTAATTTATTGGGTCCAGTGTCTAAAATTATGAGAGAAAATAAACAAGTTAATTTAAAATTTACATTTATTAGAAGTTAACAAAATTAGCTACAATATTTTGATACAAAGTGATGGTGGTACAAGAGTCATAGTGAGGAAAACAATGTAGAACATACTTTTATAAATACAAAGAGGTGGGGGGGCCACAAGAATCATAATTACTTGACCGAACATCGTCCATTACATTGAAGACAATAAAAATGGTGAGAGTGGACATGCTGTGCTACCATAGATAACCTAAAAAAAAGAGAAAGAAAATGCAAGTTAGTTATGACTGGTAAAAAATAATCGGAGCCTTCCGCCCTTTCTTTGTGGACTTGGTCCTCCTGGCGTTTCCGACCCTCGTTGGTTTCCTCTTCCCTAATTCTTCAGCCATCTTTTCCTCGGTTGCCGTAGACATAGGACTCGGAAGTTTCACACGCATCAACTGCATCTGGTCTCGCGAAAGCTTCAGAAAATTTTTCCTTATCTCCTCCCCGTAGAACGCTGCAGGCCCTTTTTCTTCTTCTCGCCAGCCCCTGGTTTGGCGAAGAGATATTGTCCAAAAGCCGCCAGTTGCACAGCAACCCTAGGAGAAAAATTCAAGCAGAAAGGTGAAGGCATGGGGTGGTAAGCCGGATGTTGGCGGATAATCGCACTTATTGCAAGGATTACAAGCGACCCACCAGGGTCATCAACCTGACATACCAGTTGCTACCCTCGTCCAGGGTCTCATTTTAGCATGGTGAACGCCTGCCAGAGTGCGAATCCCCCAGAGCCAAAACCCTGGCGTGGCGTAGCTGCATACAAAACAAACTTATTAAACAGGGTGCAGAATCGCAGTTGGTGAGAGAAATTTTCCAGACCACTGTCTGGCAGAGATAGCATTCTGAGAATTTTTTTCCTCCAAGGAAATTTTGGAAAACAAAGTAATAAAACTTGATTCTTAACACAACGTATAAGTTTTTGTAAAAATGAATTAAGGATTTTTTTTTAAATACTGAATTAGTGAAAAACCGAAGAAAAATTTCTACAATTGAAATATAATAATTACACAGAAAAAAATTATGTTTCTACAACACCATAAACGACTTTACCATCAGAGTCAGAAAATATGGATTCAAACTTTACCAGAAAGAGGGGTACGTTAACAAAACTTATTAAACTTTAAACACCAACTTGCGTAAAACAAATAACTTTAAAATTCAAAATGAGAATGACCTTAAGGGTCAACCTAACCAGAAGTTAAACACTAAACAAAACAAGTTAAGATTAACGTTAACCAAACATTACAAAAACCAAGTTAAGATTAAGTGTTAAAGAACAAAAATTAGATGGTTAACCAAACTACCTTAAGGAAAAAGAGAAAAAAAATTACACAAGCAACTTAAATTCAGAATTAACCAAAACTGCCAAAGCAAATTGACAACAATTACTTTTCAACAAGGGAACAATTTAGGATCAACTAAATAAAAATCAAATTAATAACTTCTAAGTCTGATAATAGAATTATGATAATCATTACAATTAAGATAGTAAGCTTCATTTACTGAAACTGAATTAAGATTAGTATGTATTACATAACAATCATTACATAACAACCTTGTGTTTCGTTCTTGTCGTCGAACGCAACAACTCTAATTCAAACAATTAGCCAAGGAATTGTACAGAATATATACTTTTTTTAATCGAACGGCTGGCACTTTTTATTTCATTGGCGACTCCTAAGCTCAAAAGTGGTGGCCGTTTATTGTGGAGATACCTAATAGAAGGCCACCGTTACCTCCTGTGAAGGGACAGACAATTTACATCCATACTTTCTCTAGGATAAGAACCCAAGTTAAATTGTGGTCTATGATTATATCCGTTGATAATGACTCGAGTGAAGAAAACTATTTAAACGTTCGGCGACCGTGGCCGACATTTTGGATTTTGTTACACGTTAGGGGGTGGTTAATGTTTGCAGAAAGCAGCAGTTGTGAGTAGATGCAGACAATTCCATTCAATTCTCACTCTCACACGATGCCGACGAAGTAATCGGACACATACTAGTAAAGGAGAAAGATGAGGAAAAGAAGAAAGGGAGGAGGAGGATGGTGAACAGGAGACGCACAGCACGAAAACTACATGTAATTAATCCTATTTCTTGCGATATTATCGCTTTAATTTCCTTTCTGCATTATTTTTGCGTTTCTTTAAGAGTTCTTTGGGTTAACAGTGTTTGGGTTGAGTGGTTCTTTCAGAGGCTTCATTGCATAGAAAAAAGGAATTTTTCAGCAGAAATAATATGAATGATAATTGATACAGAGTGACCATTGGGTAACAAGCAAAATAAAATGAAATAATTACTATCTGAGCTACAGCCAAACAGTCCTAGACGAACGAAGTCCTAGAGTCTCGTGAAAACCTTCGCTAAATTGAAGAATTCGCAAAATTGAATTTATGCCTCAAAACATTTCCCTTTTTTGAATATTATTGTTCTTTGCGGTAAGCTTTGATAAAATAAGCCAATTTCGTCGGTGACGAAAAATTCTTTTGGCTTGTACATTTCCATGATTTCTTTTAGTTTTTGATCATTCCATATGATACAGTCGTCTTCATTAACCACTTTGCTTTAGCCAGATATCATTTCTTTAAATATTTCATGTTTTTTTAGCCCAAAGGGGAGTTAGACTCAAACGGCTAGCAGTATCAAAACGGCATTTTGCGTAGTTTCACTTCTGGGTTGATTCACTTTTCAATCTGTTGCCACCAAATATTAGAGAAATTTAAAGAAACTAAATAACGAAGAATCTGTATGAATGCATGCATGTATCTGTCATTGTGATTTTTAATAACTTAGTCCTTAAGCCAAACACGGGCACTTCGAAGACCGAAATTTGAATATGTTTTATTATCTACAAATTTTATAAAACTTTAACAAATTTTTAATTAAGAAGCTCAACGATTGCAAAGCGAACAATGGCAATACTGTGCGAAAAAAAACATTTTTATCTCCAACGCGCATAGGAAACTCTAAAGATATGCTGTTTTTAAATATTTTGTGATACTGCTGTTGAATTGAATTGCTGTTGAATGAAATTAAGTGAAAAGAACTTAAATAGGTAATAAATTCACAAAACTTTGAAAAAGCGTCCTTATGGGGGTAATATCAAATCTGATTTTCTTTATCTCTGCAGCCATTCATTGCTGACCTGAAATTTACTTTGTCTTAAAGCTTCGGCAAATTCACCAGCTTTTTTTCAGTATCAATAGCCCTGATACCGGTATATTTTTCTCTCTCACTGTGTGTAACCATTTTAATTTTTAACTTTGCTTCATCAACGTATTCATAACCTCCCAGTTTCTTACTTTTGGCACTTGGATCGGTTGAATCACAGCTTAACGAAATTTTGTACTGACTTTTCAGGATTTTTCATGAAATATTTTACAAAATACCAATTTTTAATTAATTAAAATACTAAATTTTAGTTAAATAAATGTCTTTCTTCTTTGCACCTTATACAATCTGGTATGTTTTGCAATCATCAAATAATATCCACTCTTGGTACATGTTAAGCGAATTATTGTCGCGTATAAAATAGCAGCTGAAAATTTGAGAAGGATGTAAAAGATCCTTTCATTTTAAACGAAGAAATATAGAAGCCACTCCTGGTGCTTACAATTCTGCCAGAACTTATGCCGAGATAACTTAAATAACAGTAAGCTCAAAAATCAATTTTAAATTTAAATAAGCTAATAACCAAAGGCTACATATTAAAGCGAAGTTGGCTTACAAATCTAACCGCCTTGGAAATTCAATATCGGCAATTATAAGGAAAGGCCGAACATTACAAATCTTATTTGAGATAGACGCTTAGTGACGTGGCCTAGAGATTTAGATCACGCTCTGTCTTACAGTCCAAAAATCTCATCCTAAATACACGCGAGTTAATTTGTATTCTGGCGGGGAAACGGAAAGAAAAAGTGATAGAAAATGTCTAATTCATAATAAAAAAAAACAAAAACCCTACAATTTTTATCCTCTTCAGCGAGAATTAGCATTTTTTTTAAGTATTAGACACTTTCGTGTTGAGAATTTTATCATTTAATACACAACTAACTTTAAAAAGGATTTCCAATATAAAAACCATGAAAAGCAGAAAAAAATAATGTATAGCTGTTTCTTAACCTTAAACTGGTTTGCGAAACAAAATTGGTTGGAAATTTGTAACAACAGTGTGGGTAAATGCTTTCTTATTCGCGGGTCCTTCTCTCCCCATTTCATTCCTCATGTAGAATGGAATGTGACAATAGATAACGAGGGACTTGCCTTTCTTTAACACTGCAAATGCACGCACATACATTTTACAACAAACGAATAAATAATTTTAAAGTAGGAAAAACTTCTCGAAAAATCATCCATTCAAAAACTTCTCGAAAAATCATCCATTCAAAAACTTCATTAACTGGAGAAAATAGTTCATTATTTTCATTATTATTTATCTTGAGGTTTTTTACTCAGGAAAATTCACACCTTGGTCAGAATCCCCCGAAAAACTTTGCTAAATAGAGGAATTCGAAAAAGAGAGTGTTCATTAAATAGAGGTTTGATTGGACTTACAATGTATATGTAAAAATAATGTAATAAATATAATTGAGAAGGTCTGAAAGAAAGAAATAAGCTGATCCAATTCGTATTCCATATTTAATTGTTAAACACTGAGATGCTTTATTGCACTACATAATAAAATACTTTGAAACATTTTTCTTCAGGCCTTTTCGGAGCATAATTATACGTAGTTGAGGCATAATTTATACTTCATCTAAAGTTCAGAATAGCTGATCCCGAGCGATTGGTTAAATTAATGTAATCAAAAAAGCAGTATTTTTGATTTATTATTAATTAAGCAGTCAATGTAAGTCATTAAATATTTTCATTCAGTAATTCTAGCCAAATCCAATGACCTTTTCTGACAACGTAATCAGCAATTAAACTTTGCGATGATGATTCTATTTATTTTTTATACAGTTCGTGATATCGAACGTGAGCTGGATATGGCTACCTCAGATTTAGGGCCATTAATAATTTTCCAACTAATTGCAAAGTTGACGAGCTTCTGGAATTAATTTTGCCTTTTATGGAGTATGGTTTTCCTACTGCATTCTCGCTTTCTGGATCTTTGATGATATCTAAAGTTACATAAGTTACATACATACTGTCACTTAAGACAGTGGTCTCAAACTCCCAACTTCCGAAGAGGTTTTGTGTTGTCCACAAATACATATTAATTCAGGTTTTTGTTACAAAAACGCTGCTAATTATTTCGGAGATGTAAAACTACGGTCTGAACGTATTTACACGACTGCTATTGAATAAAAAAGGAAAAGATTGAATAGGTTGGGATTGTGTTTTTGTCATTATACATCAGGCCACGTGACTAAGGTAATATGGGAGAACTTTCTACTTTGGTGCAATTAGTAAATTTATTTTGCCAGCCGACAGCTGGTGGAATTTCAATATTCTTAAACCTAGTTTTCCGGTCCAAGTTAAGAGTACGTTATTTTATGTATGAGGATTTTTTTATTTATTTTGACTAATATTTAATTTTTAGTTACAGCAATTTTCCTTTTTCCTCTTCCTTCACCCACGCTTTCCTGCCAGAATCTCAATCAATTAGCACGCGGTTATTCAAATTAAGGAAGAAAGAAGTGCTATCTGTGCAAAAGTTTCAGAAGTTGATTTTAGAGTATGTTATGTCTGCTTGAAGGCTACGTTGTTACTTTGACTTACGGTTGCGAATTGACGCTGCGGCGTTGAGTGCTTCTAGCCATTAGGCTTGTTCCACCGGCATCTACGAGCCAGAACCTTCTTACGAGTTAAATTTTCCTGTGGGCTGTTAGGCTAGTTTAATTACATTTTATTTTAAGTTCAACATTACTTGTTTAAGTTAAGACAGACGTGTGATTAAATACAGAGTCATTTACGCACTTTATCTGACTTTGTCTGCTTTCAGGATCGGAGAATAATTCCTATACAGTCTTTCTAGAGTTCTTTAGCTAATGTTACCAAAGAAGCCGAGACTAATAATAAATTAAATAATAATGGAATTATCTGAAATAAATATCAGTCGAAAATTTAACATTTAGTTGGCAATGTGTTTGAATTAGAAGGTATAACCAACAAGAATTTCTTGCATCTACCAGACCTTTAGGTTTTAGATAGAAAATTTATATTAATTTGAATTTTTTACTTCGTGTTATTATTGTGATTGCTATGTATGATGGTTAAAAATACTATAGTTGATAGCAGGTAAGAACATTAGTGCTTAACCTTGAAGTCAACGACTGCAATTTTTTGAAAGTTATATGTTTTTCCAAGTATTAATACTTCTCACAGTTTAATGCTTTAAAATATGTGAGAAGAAATTTATAGTGCATGTGAGGCTTTTATAATTATGATACTTCAATGCTTGCATGGAATGTATCTTGCAAGAAATCTTGTAACAGGAAGTTAATGACTTAATATCCATTTTATGCGTTCAGGAGACCTGAACGAGGTAAACTGTTGATGAAATGGGTCTTTTTTCCAGATGGAAAAATTCTGCACCAAAGATGGCACCAGGGCTTATGTTTGCTACCATATTCATTACTTTGATTATGTTTCTTCTGTGTTCTTTCCTTTCTATAAGGAAGTCTATATACTTTTGATTTATTTGCGATGGAAAACGAAAGCGGAAATCTTTTATCACTCAGTAATTGAACAGCAAACGCAGACCATTTCCTTATTTGTTACAGATGCAGGTATCTCTTGATGAAACGCTTCTGGATTAAAGGTAGGTAGGGAACAGACCATGGTTTAGGATCCAGTTATTCGTGAAGTAGCTGTAAGTATATTGGTATCCCAATTTCAAAATGTATTGGAAGCCGCCTTTCCCTTCTTTTGTGTGATATTTCATTCTAATTGCCATGATGTCATTGTTATCATTTGCACGTCAGAAATGAGAGGATGTCTTGGCCAAGGTTACTATGTCTCTGTTTATTGTTGCTGTGCCTTGTGAAATTTCTTTCGCAAGTTTGCGTGCTTACTCGTTTCCATCATTTCCTCCGGAACCTTTGCTCCATTAAATAATAATGTACTGTCATTTGTGTCTTCTTAATAATTGTTGTTTTGTTCACTGTCGGGCAATTAGGTTGTATATTTCTTTGATGTTGGTTTCTCTTGCATATTCTGGTATCTTCTGCACTGTAGTTGAATTCTGCTTAGAATATACTGCTTTCGATCGCTATGCTTCCTTTCCATGTTTTAATAATTTTGTTGCGCCTTTAGAGAACGTATTCACAGCCCATATTTCATGCCATCCATGACAGATAACTTATAAGATGATAGAGATACTAATGTCTTTGTGGTGATGTGATGTGGGAATTAATTTTCAACTGGGTGGCAATGCAGGGCTTATAGTTGGCTGGGCTGAAGCTGTTGTCAAGAAGCTGTGTTGGTCGGAGTATTAAGTTTCAGGACTTTGTAAGGTTTTAGTTAAACTAACCAAGTTTTATTTTAATTTAAATCTTTCTATCTCTTCTCTGTTTCAACTTCCCGTCAGAAGAAGCGCGCGTTTTCAGCTTATGCTAATTTTGAAGTACAGCGAAGTACTATTTAAACCAGAGGTAGAAACCTCTTAGTGTGAGAGAGCTTTAGTCTCAGATCACGGTCAGTCTGCTCGACGTTCGCCTGACCAGCTAGCAGCTAAGTTTATAAGCCATAGTGCTTACTACGTGATTGCATATTTGAAATAAATTAAAGTGCGCTAGTATTAGCATTTCTTGCTACGCACCAGTTAGTTAGAGGCCAAACTCCGCGATTTGCTCTGCGAAGCAAAGTTGAATTACATTTCTATTTTAGATTTAGTATTAAATTTGTTTGATTTGTTAAGTTAGGCCCAAGTGTGGTCTTTTACTTTCTGTATCCCTCCCGAGTTGGGAAGTGTGCAAATAATAGTGATTTAATAAAAGAGGATTTTAAATCCCTTTCAAGTGCAGTTATTCTCCCGCACAGCATCTACACCAGAACATAGCGTATTTTCCGCTCCCTGTTCCAGTGCAGGACTTGAGAAGAAGAACCCTTGTAAGTACTTCACCATGTTTGCAAAGAACATGCAGAGAACACTCAGTCCTGACAACTTGGGCTCTAGCAGCTTCGACTTGTGCTTTGATATTCATAGGTATTGCCCCTGTTAAAATTTTTAATGAGAGAATAGAAGTAGTTCTATACGTTCTTGATACATTGAGAAGAAACAGTCGTTGAATAATATTAATGCTCAGTCTTTTGTTTTCTGTCACAAAAAATTGCCCAAGCTGATACAGCACATGTGACCATTTTTCTTAAATTCGGTGCTATATAAAATGTTTTGATTTTTTAATATTAAACCTCAACTAGAACTCAGCGCTCTACGGAATCTTGTGGTAATAAGACAAGTTTTGATTTTCAGCTCATTAAGCTGGAAAATTCATGAAAACTTGGCGATTATTTTTAAGTATTTAATTTCTTTACGAGATTTGATGTTATCTCCATTTATTGTTAATATTGGGTTACGAGTGATTGATTTTCATGGTCTGCGGAAGCTAACTGCTTGAGATTTTGCTTCGGAAATGAATTATTTTTATTATTTGAAAACGTTTCTGAAGATATCTGTGGTTTCATGCCTATTTTTTATTGAAAATTGGGACTACAGACAACAAATTCTATGTCATCGGGCAATGCAATCGCTGTTGTGTGGAATGGCAATATGTGGGATGTAAGCTAATTAAAAGTTAAGTTCTAAAGGTGTGCGTTCATGCGTGAACCTTGAGGGCAGCCTCTTTGAGGTTGTCGTTTGATGAAGGGGCTTTTGTAATGTAGGAGGTTAGCTTTATTTTTTGAAATAATCTTCAATTAGACGGAATAATTTGGATATGCAACTGACTAGGCCGGCTGTTCTAGAAGTATTCAGGAAGTAATTTTAGAACACCCGGCCTATGCAGCAAGTAGAATGCATTCTGAAAGTCTAGGCAGAGAACTGCGGAGTGAAGTTTATCATCTTTATTCTTTTTAATACTATCTTTGAGAAGCTGAATTATGGGCAGAAGAGAGTACCTTTGTTAAAAGCGGAGCTGTTTTTCGAGCTAATAGATTTTCCTTGTGAATATGACGTTTTACTCTTCTTATGGCAATATTTTCACGCAGTTTGCTTATTGATGAAAGGCGATAATGGAACGATAATCTTTGGGTTGGAAGGATCTTTGCAAAAAGCATGATTTCGCGACTTTCAGGTAATCTGGAAAACCAGAAAATTGTTGGCATTTGTAAAGGGATTTTATAAAGAAGGATGTACAGGCTTTATACACCTGTTTCATTATTCATTATCAATTGCTTTGAGGCCTAGCTGTTTTTTTCTTAACTAAGATTGGTATTAGTAAATTAATTTCGCTAAGAGATGTTTGTGGACCTTCTTTGATATTTAGCATTCAGAAGTCGTTGCCTGTATTCTGATTAAGATCTGCGTCATATTTTTCAGATTCTTCGAAGAAAAAAGCACTTACAATATTTTCTATTAAAGTCTTTGTTTCATCTGTGTCATGACGCAAACCAAAGTCTTCAGCAGAGAGATGAATCTCAGTGTGGCAGGAAGATCTTATGTGTGACACTCTTTGATATGTACCATGTTTTTCTGAATTATTATTACAATTTTCTTATCAGCTTTTTAGTTTTATTTCTCTTATTTCGTTTTTATAGATGGCACGCTCTTTACGAAATTAGCATAATATTTTGTTGCGATCTTCATCATTCGTTACTGGTTTTAGCTTCTGTTTTATTGTGCAGCTAGCTTGAAAAATAAAATAAAATTAGTTTCGAATCAAACTGAAACTTGTGTTTTTGGCTTTGCAATTCTTTTGTCTACGAACTGATTTAAAAACGCGTGTGTTCCTTCTCGTTTTGAATACTTCATTGCATATTTTCTGGGTTGTTTTCACAGTGCAGTTCGTAGTTAATTCAAACTATTATAGTTGGTGAACATGCTGTGTTATTTTTCATTGGCAACCGTTTAATGCAAGAGATTATTATTAATTTTATACTTGTGGTTTTGAATAATTTGTAAATTTTAATGATGTCTTGGTGGCAGGGCACTTCTAGCGTAAAAGTGATATATTTATGGTGAGTGAAAAACTCTTCTTCTAGTACGCAGCGGTTTTGGATTTCATTAGATAACTTAGCTGATGAAAACTGTAGATCTAACCATCACCTTTGATGTTTTCAAATGTTGGAAGGGCATTAAAAGTGCTGGGAATGGTGAGTTAGTTTGTAAGGTATTTCTCCCGCCTTCTTATCATGTCTTCGTGGTGTAGTCGTCCGCAGGTTCGGCGCGTATTCGACAGGTCCGTGGTTCGAGTCCCGGCGAGGTCATTGCTCATTTTTCATGTCTCCTGCTTCAAAATAACCTAACGTCTCTACAAGTTCTTTGCAATGAAGTCTTGTGACCTGTTGCTTCTTTTATTAGTGCTGGAATAGCCCCAGACAGCTTTACTAAAGCAGAATTAAAATCCCTAGAAATTATATGGAATAGAGAATGAAAGTAACGTTTGTTTTATCCGTTCTACTGTTTCCTCCATTTCTGCATCTGCAGATCCGTAAGCTGATGATATAATAACTTGTATATACTTGTTGATCATCGCTTCTATTGCAACTAAATCTGTATATGTAAATGTTATTGTTTGATTCCGTTTATTGGTTGATCAGATTATTCTAACAAGTGCATTCTTAGATCTGAGGGTGGGATATGTTTGAACTACATTCCAAATGTTTGGCATTTTGTTTATCATATAACCTTTTTTTGCAGTATGGTTCTGGTGTCAAGATGAAATCAAATTTGTTTTCTTCTTGCTTCGAGGAAAGATAAGAAGTATATATGCTTATTGAAGGTTTATTTGTAGGAATTATATTCGTTCGGTACTGGTGTCGTCGTGAATGTGGATTTGGGGGCAATAGTTAGCATTGCTGAGAATAGCTTGCGATCTTTGTATTCGTTTAGCATGTGTTCTGTATGTCGCTGGATGCCCTATGGAGTTGGAGATCATTGGCTCTTGAGCAGTTGATACAGCGGAGGTGCAATGCACTGCAGGAACCGACACAATAACCAAAAAAAATTATAAGACATTGTGCTGTTATCCCTGTGGTAACTTAATCATTTACTGCGAGATATATAACACTTCAACTTTGTCTCGAGAAATTCAAAAGCACATCATTAAAGTTTCAAGAAATGTAACTGATGTCACTACAAGAATGTAATACATAATACATTACAAGAATGTAACATGTATTATGTCTCAAGAATGTAATTAATTTTGCGTAATGAATCCTTGCCAATTCGAAAATAGTTAACCCAAAAATTCAGGGAAACTGGAAGTGGAGAATTCTACTAAGAATGATTTCGAATTCTTTCGAAACTTGAACTGCTGATAATTTGAAGTTTTTCTAACACTTTCCAGTTCAAATAATATGAATCTTATACCTTACTTTCATCTTTTGCCGTCAGAAAGCTATTGAAATAAATTAGCTGTATAAGCATATCCATGAGATATAAATAAACCCTGTTTAGTGTTATATGAAAAGCGAAAGTGTTCTAATCATACAACTGCCGAGCTCAGTGAAACATTTACAAAAGAAAGAGGTAATATTTCAGGCAAATAGTATTAAGAGCATCAATGACTGATTCTCGGTTTAATTAAATCAAAATGTTTACTGTTCTGCCTATATTAAAACTTTGTGTATATACACTCATGTCTTCTAGATAATGTCAGTTTCTTTTTAATTACCTGTTTCATGTACACAATAGATGCAATAAGAGCGACGATGTAAACTTTAACTAGTTAACTTTGTACTCGAAATTCTTCGAATAATTTGAATCAGAAAGAACGTTTGGAATATTGAATTACATATAGTTTACCAGGAAAATTATTTAATTTCTACACAATGTAGGAGAACTAAATTTATTTAGAACTAGATTAGAACATTTTCAAATAAATGCTATTAGCGAAAGGTTTAGAAAAATGTGAATTCGCTAATAGAATATATTATTTACTTAAAGTAGATGGCAAAATTCTCATCTTATCTTCTCAAAAATTTGTCATCTTATCTTCTCAAACATTTCAAAATGAGAGATACAAATGTCTTTATACTGAAAGGAATTTAGAAATATATATTTCATAGCAGCAATATTTTGCATTGCAAAATGAAATGCATCTTTGTACAACACAAAATCTACTTTGAATCATATTTCCTTTTAGGGGATTAATGATGACGAGCGCAAGAGCAAATTTCAAGCAGCAATATTAAATCAGAAATATAATAAATTATCAGCTTAATTTTGAAAACATCACTTTCTAATGTATTTTAAATGGAATATACGTATTAGTTTTTAAAGACTGCAATATTTTAACATAAGGATATTATATTTAAAATGTTTATATTCTGTGATGCATTTACTAAATTTAAGGTATATTAATACATGAGAGAGACCTTTTATTATGACATTAGTTTCTAACAAATATTTATGTATCGTCAACAGCTATTAGACTTGGAATATGGTTGACATTAGTTAAAATTAATATCATAGTGTCATTTAAATAGATATAGTTAATTTCTAAACTTTAATATAATACTTCTAGTTCGTTAAAAATGCAAATACTGTTAACGCCAAAGTTTCTAATGTCCAATTAAAAACATTATAATTTTCTGGAAATCAAAACTCGTATTTATATTATTCAAATGATTTGAATTTGATATGCCTAAGTCTTGAATTTTTTAAATGATTTTTTGTGAACAATTTTTTAAATATGCTTCGATATTAAAAATGCATATATACATTATTTAAGGAAGTCCTAATATTTATATTTTTTTCCCTCTATAGAAATGTTATATAGCATTAATTCAAATGGACTGTTTATTAAGTATTATTTAAAGCTTCTTTTCTTATTCTGAGAATCATAATGAATATTATGTATTTATGAAAGTTCAATTTTTCTTTTCTCTGCAATCCAAAAATATTTATTGTCTAGAAAAGCATTATTCTGCAGAGAACGCATTTTTATCAACTGTGGAAATATATCTCACTACACACCTAGCTCAGATTTTAAGTACTATAAATGGAAGTCAAGCTCCATTTATTTTATAGTGCACAGGGTTCTATATAACATATGCAAGCCATTAGTGACTAAGTGCTAAAACTGATGAAAACTGTTAATTCGACTCGGCATAAACTTTGGCAAAGATCGGCCAGCTGTCGTGCTGTAAAATCTTTGAACAGTCGTAGTTCAATCCGGGGTTTGAATATCGGCGAATGCTCTGGCTTCATGCAGGTTTTCGTGGGTTTTCCTCACGTGTAACGCGTATACGAGCCAATTTTCCTCAGAAAGTCCTCCCCGAAGGCGTCTGTCTCTTTAGGCAGATGCTTTGCCATAATTAAATAAACCAAACCAAACTAAACTTTAGCAATCACTGGCTGCATGGGTGATTTTTTTCGTTGTCCATATCTGTAGCATGATTACGATCCATTTCCTCCCAAAAAGTTCTTCACGAAAATATCCATTCTCCTAAGCAAATATCCCTCACGTGTTTACTATAATCCAAATAATTCAATCCTTTCTCTAAAACATGTATTTATTCTGTGCCAATAACCTGAATAGATTTTGGAAAAATAACTGCTACTGGCAATTTACAGTTTATGAAATGGAAAGTGGAATAACGAACTACGGATTAAGAAGTGGTAAATTTCTTAAATGACGGAACTCAAGTCCTTTTTCCACAAACCTACAGTGAAAGAAGGGAATTTATGGAATTTTTCAGAAAGATTTCTCATTTTTTTCAGTTCTTATTTTATCCTCCATATCATATTAAAACTATGATTTGAAACGTTAACTAAAACCTTATATTTCCAGTGGTATGAGTGTAAATAAATGAATTAATTAATAGTAAGGAATACTGACGACACAGTATGAGGTACAACAAGTTAATGAAATAGACGTTAAAAAGAAGACTAATCTTCCGCTTGATGTAACAAGAGAAGTGAACATTCATTATTAACATTATAAATTAATACATTATCATTGTTAAGCATAATGTAGCTTCTACAACTATTGATTTCTAATATATATGTATTTCTAATATATATACATGTGTGTGTGTAAGATAAAAATATATAACTCAAAATTATAATTTAAAAAGCCTCTTAATTGCAAATTTTTAATTTGGGTACTTCCTCTCTAGTATAACTATCTCGAAACTGGGTCATATCTGAAAAATAATTCCGTATTATGTCATCTTAAAATTCTGCAATGCCTTTAAGATTTAGCCAATCAGATAAATGAAAAATTTTACAACAAATACCGTTGCAATACAACTACTCTCTCTGGTTCTCTGCCTACGCTTGCTAGCTAAAGGACGTCTTTGCTTGGCTGATTCTGCAAAAATGTAATGCGTCAACATCAAAATTGGGGGGGGGGTGCAGAGTGCAGATTAGCATTGTAATGTGCCATGCCATGGGCAATCAACAAGTAACAAAGAAGCATTTGGATTATCGAGTGATTTTGTGATTCTTCAAAAGTTCTCCGCGACTTCTACTACGTAATTGATATTTTGAAGGATCTTATAACCTCAATCCACTCGCGACTATAAAATAATGTCTTCCCTAGTCAAGCACTCATCAGTTATCAAATTACTGCAAGGAACTAAATTATATCATCATAGTTTAGTTGACAGGATTCGAACCCATGCGGAGAATATATATGTAAATCAAACTTATAATTTTGATTTACGTATTTTTTATCTTACATACATACATACATACATAGATATATATTCAAAAGTCAGAAGACATTTTCTTAAAGGATGAGAACAAAGTTTAAAAACTAAAAGACGAAACGCGCAATTGCTGCAAGTTCATAAAATGTGAAAAGATTTCCTAAGAAAAAGGTAAAAGTGAAGTTTAAATGCATGTTTACAGTTTATTTTCCTGCCATGCCTTCCATATTGTCCAATGATTACTTGTACTACCTTAGTGTAAGACTTTATCTGGGATTAATGGTTAGGGCCTTCACAGGAAAATAAACTTGTAAATGAGATGGCTAGATACAAAACCTCTGACAAATATTCAGAAGTGAAAATAGAAGGCTACAGACACTTTGCTTCTTAGTAAATTAAATCGGTTCTTTTTTACTACTCACTACTCACTAACAATAACCTCGATGAATAAGAGCGGGAATAAGGAGTGAATAAAAAAGCTTGCGAGTATAGAACAAAAAGCGAAAAAATCGAACGAGCAATTTGATCCGGAAAACCGAATCAGTCGAATTGATAACTAACTCCCTGGAGTGACTTATTTCAACTTTATCGCAACTAATTTTGGTTATTCCCTAAAACTTCTTTCCTACATAAAACTAGCAATAAAATTATGGAATAAAAAATTCTTCAAAAATTTTGGAAGCTATACAAATTAAATTTGCTTTTAACTTAGTGGGAACAAATTTTTCTTTCTTCTCTCAAGCGGAAATCGAACTTACCTGGATGCTTCCAACAACAGCTCTACATTGATGAATTTTAAAAGAGCTACCGCTCTGGTTTCTGGAATCATCTTTTGCTAGCTCTGGAACGTGAATCCTTTCCTTAAATCAATTAGGGAGCGAGTAGCTCGTGCCTATTTCGCATAGAATCATTTACAAGTAAATTCTCTCCCTTTTTTTAGAAATACCCTCTAATTTTGCTATACTCTTAAGAGGAGCACCAGTAGCTGTAGTTGTTATGGGCAGTAAGAAATATAAGTTCGCGCCTTATTTTTAATTTCTAATTTTTCTAATTTTTAATTTTTCTGTTTAATTAAAATACATTTCTTTATAAATTTTTCTAAAATTTATACTGATTGTTTTCGAAAATCAAATTACGAAAAATGTTTTGTTGTTTCCTCCCTACCTTTTTTAAACCTCCTATGGCTACAGTTCACAGATAAAAAAGTTTGTGTAATTTTTTCAAAAAACAAAACATTCTTTTCTGAACCAATACTACGTTTTTTTCCAAATGATTCTTCTTTGTATTTTTCAGTTTAAAGTAATGTGTATAAGTTCGTATAACAAAGAGATATTGCAACAGTTATTTTTTAGCATTTAAGTCCATTTTGTAGCTTTCTGGTTTTCCTGTCAGTAGATTTAAATGCTGCTTATGTTCTCTTTGATTCATGTCCCATCTATTCTCTTAGAATAGAAGGTTGTGCAAGTTAAGAGTATGTGAAATGGAATTTGAAAGTTACTTAGTTTAGTAGCAATTCTTGTTTAACGGACTGAAAGACGCTGTATTGACTACGACAATTCTGTTCTAATCTATATTTGTTGGAAACTGTAGTGTTTCTTATTTGCTATATAAGACTGGTAAGCGTCTTTATAGAGATTTGAAGGAACAGCCATGTGTAACTGGCAGAATATTTTTTGATAATTATAGCATTCCAAGATAAATCGCCTAGTTCTTCAGTTACTGTCAAAAAGTGTTTTCACCTTTTGAGTTACATATTCCAGTTCTAGCTGTAAGCAACCAGAAAAGGTTAAATAAATTTTTGTTCAGTTTTAAATCTACATTTGTGTTCGAGTTAATTGTAGTAAGAACAATGATAACGACAGTAAATAAGTAACTCCGTGTGAAGTATGTTAAACAAGAATATATTGTAACAATATATTCCAGTAGTAGACTAATAATTCAAGCAATAAGTCCAGAACACCATCAAAGTGTGCCAAGTCATCATCCTGCAAACGCTTTTGCATTTTTCATTTCCATGTTCCAGACATCAAAGAAACGTAAAATAAACGTTTCCTAGAAACAGTTTTTTTCCCTGTTCATCTACTCGATTTATAATACTACTTGCTGTATAACATTATGAAGGAAATTTTAGAGTTTGAATTTCAGTATAAGAAATAAGTAAGCAGAAAAATTTCTTTATTCTCTTCATTTTCATCATTTACAAAATAGACATTAGAATATAAAGCCGATCTTCTTAATTTCATAGAATGGAAAATTCATTTACTTCGAGAAACCAGATTTAAGCTTCTGTTGCTATTATTTAGTCTGATTAATACTATGCAATTTCAATTTGTACTGGTGTTGCCAACGGCAATCTTCAAACTATAGAGGAAAAAATAACACTAAACTTCAGTTAACGGAAAGGCGTAAGGACAATACATCAACCTCACAAACGTTGTTATCGTTCTTGGAGAAGAATAATGTTTGTGTTTCACACATCGCTAGGGTGGGTTTCTAGCCTGTAGGCGACAAAATACAATTATTACCTCTTCTCTCATGCTCGAGCAAGAATCTACGCGTCAAAGATAAACATTAACCTTATAAAATAGAAAGTAAGTTTCGACTCTCCTTTGAAAATGTCAATTCTATCCTCTTGAATTGATAGAATACTGCTTAATTAATGCTTCATGACTTGGTTCTTTTTAATTTCATTGACATCTTCCAAAAAGACAGCTGATTCTAGATGTAAGTATAATTAAATAATTCGAGAAAAATTTTAAAAGAAATTCTGGTTTGAAGGCTCATATGTGATAATAGGAAAATTTAAGTTTATTAGAATGCAGTGTCAAGGCTGAAAAGTATCAGACGGAGCAGAAACATAATTAACTTGCGTTCGTTTTGTTTTATTTTGCTGGGAAGTGAATAAACACTAGACGAGAAAAATAGAAGAGACAGAGTGGATGTAAATTAATTTGTTTAGTTTTGGTTTTGTTTCTTTATGACATAAATGGATATGTCTAGTAAGTTATTTGTTCATTCAAAGTATTTTCAGTTAGTCTTCGCTATTTTTTCCTTATTTTATTTTGCAGAATAAAAACGAAATACATTGTTTTCATAGCAAAAACGTAAGTATGCAAGCACAAAATTTAGTTCAACTGTTTTGCAAACCACAAATCAAAAATAAAATAAATAATTTAATTCTTTTAATTAATTTATTACTTACTTAGTTACATTTATTTAAATATTTGAAAAATATATTCACCATTCAGATAAAGAAATTGATAAATTTAAAATTGGGCCAAAAATAGGATTAGGCTGAAGTAAATTTTATATAAATCTCTAAGGACGAATTTCATCTAAAACTACTGAGGAATCTGAATTTAAGGATTTCTGTTTCACAAATTTTAAAAGAAGTCCATTTATTAACACAATTAATTGCATCCATATATGTAAAGAAGAATGTCTGTTTGTGTGCTTGTTCGCAATTAACTCAGTCACTACTGCAGCTATCGTCACCAAACTTTCTACCATTCTTTTCTGGGTCCTGTTAAAGATCGACTCCACTTTTTAAAAAAAAAAAAAAAAAAGTTAAAATCAGAGATATTAATTGGAAACGCTGAAAATGCTAATTTTGCCTACATTTTTCCAAGTGACAACAGTCTCGTACGCTGGAGATAAAAATCTGTTTTATTTCGAGAACTCATGCCTCTGCACTCTTTCAAATAATATAGTTTGTTAACAAAAAATTTCTAAGTTTTACAATGGAATAAACATAGTATTACCAAACATTAAATACATTTGTTCCGATTCCAAAACATTGGCGAGAAGCTATTTCGATTGTTCCTGTCTTCGTACGACTTTAATCAGCCAAGATATTAATTAAAAACTCTAATTTTCGCACTCATTTTTACGAATGGCAACAGTCTCGCACATTGGAGATAAAACTGCTTTATTTCGAAAAGTGTTGCTACTGCTCACTTTCAAATCGTAGAGTTTGTTAATCAAATATTTATGAAGTTTTACGAAATCTATATATATATAAAGAAGAAAATGTGTTTGTTTGTTCTCGTTATTGATTTCTAATCAATTATCGCCAAATTTTTTGCCACATTTAATCGACTAAAATTGAATATAGGTGAAATATTGGGCTTTTACGACCATTTGACTAGAAAGACGAAAATCATTAAAATCTGTGTACCATTGTTGCTGATATAATAAGAGAAAATTAACTTATTTATCTATCGAAATTTTTTTATGTGGGTTCCATATCGCATCAAATTAAAAAATGTATGACTATGAATCGTATTTTTTGCATTGTTATTAGAGAAAGATTACAGCTGTATCTTTCTCTCTGGTGTTAGATACATTACTCTCAATCTAACTTTACTGGCATCGGGGGGCTTCCTCTGGTATGAATATAAAAAGATATGATATGATAGTGACAGAACGTGGCTTTATTTCTGCATTTAGTATGAGAGAAAATTTTTTGTTATGCTATCAAAGCATCTTGGAGTATTTGTTATTAAAAGGTTTAGTTCATGGACAAATTTATTAGGTATTTACATAGTTTCCTGCCAACCTTTTTAACACAAAAAAAATATCTTGAAGTGTTATTTAGCCCTAGTATTGAATTAGTGGGACATCACAAAACACTTATATTCGCATTAGTTTTATGTGACTGCGGTCCTCAGTAATCCAGTTGAATTTTTTCTAAAGAATAATATAAATTAACTGCTATTTCTTTGTTTCGCTTTTGCATTTTGTAAAAAAAATACTAATATTTTTTATTTAATTTATTTATTTTATTTTATTTATTTTTGTTGAAAGGGCAAGCACGGAATTGTTTTTAAATTACAGAACTTATTATATTCGGGCGCGTACATTGAAAGTTTTTGCGGTCTGGTAAGACGGAGAGGTGAAAAATATTGCTCAACTGTCTGAAGCCACTTAGGTTCGTGTTTACGAGTATTCATTTTTCACGTCTTTCACCAAGAAGATGACTATTTTGTTGTTGTTTTAAACGCTATTAAGGAATTTTGTCGCCGGAAAGATTAGAGTAAATTTATTGATTTTGTATTTAAATAAGCTCAAAGGTTTGAGCGTTTATTTATTTAAGTATATTATATACTATATTCTTAATTTGTATCTGTTGATTATCTAATTAATTAAAGTTTGAAGCTAATAAAGAATGGTCTGTTTTCCAAACTTATGGTGAAATGAGTGGTGTAAATTTGGAGGGCTACCTCCAATTTTACACTGCCGACGGGAAAATACGCAAATATCATTTATTATATTTTTCTTTAAGTAAATGCTTCCCTAAGCAAAAACAGATCGTCTTGTGCATTCATGGGAGGAAAAGCGAAAAAAAAATCATATCTTATCCATTAAATAAATATGAATGCCGCCCAATCGGTATAGTGGTTAGCGTCGCTGACTGCCATGCGGAAGGGACCAGCCTCCAATACCGAAAAAGGCATGGATATTTGGAAATGTTTAGTGTCGATGCGGCATGGCGGCACTTTAAAAACACGGCGAGCCGAAAGTCCTCTCGTGTGGTTTGGTGGAAGGGGAGATGGGTGGGAAACCCTCGGACCCTTTCCCCGAGCACTCTGCATCAAAACTGGAAGGGGGCGGAACTGAGCTAAATCGCACTGTCACCTTTAAAGTGTTTATGGCTGTTGCCAACGACAGGCGTAATTTTGCGCTTCTTGCCACGAGGAATTTCGTGGGGTTGGGTTGATGTTACTGTCAGACAAGGGAGCATAAGAAACAACAGCAACATGAATATAAGGCATCGGTTTTTTTTTAATTTTGAGCCTTTATTTGCAATTTATCTAAAATACTTTTATATTAGTTAACGCAATGTTTAAAAACCTCACTAATATCTAGTGTATTATTTCATTTATCAAATTTTGTAAAAGTGTTGCATTTTTGTTCATATTATAACTATTAGTATTTGATTAATAGTTGCTCTAATGTATTTTTTAGGTCTCTATTCAGTTTTCTTTTTGAAAGCTGCGTATTTATTACTCTGAAACTTTACCTTTTTCTTTCAATCAGCTTTTTGTTATAAAGAAACTGACATAAAGCTTAAGAGAGTTTTCAATTTTCTTTGTATTTGATCTGTTTTCTTAGTAACATGTCTAACATAAGAAAAGGTCTACATCGTAAAATTTATTAAATAAGACATTGCATAAAATTAGCTTTTCAGTTTATAATAGATATAAATATAGCTTTGCCAATACGGAGGTTCAGAAAAAGATTTCCCAATAGAGACAAAAATTTAATTTTGATGTAATAACTTCCTTAATTTAGAAAATTACTTTCATACTTAGGTATCTTATTTGCTTCATATCTCCCATTCCTAAGGACAAGCACACAAGTTATTTTCAACTTTTACAAAAGCGCTTTTCATTTTATTAGTGAGGTAATCAATCCTGAGCATTGAACATCAAAAGAACTTCAGCATATCGTCTTCGCACCTATTTAACAAGATTATCACATAAATATTATATTCCAATCACACAAGATCAGGAGTGATGCAAATAATAATAGCTAACTGATAAAATTTTGAAAGCTCTGACATAAAATATACTCTCAAAATCGCAGGTTCATAAACCCCTTAAAAATATCGCATATTCTGAAACAGAAATATCATTAAAAAGATTAACTCAGCGAATTGAGAGTTGCTACACATAAAAATAATAGCCTTTAAATTATAAACTCTCGTATTAATTTAGTTAATTAATTAGCAGTTTTATTTAAAAATTTTACAAATTATTAATTCTTTTAATAAAAGATGATTTTCACATAAAAATTTGAATTGGGTTTATTCTATTCAGTACAAAACATTTACTTATAGAAAAGTTATTCCAGCCCTTTTTAGTTGTAAAAAGAAATATTAGAATAGGAACTACAAGCAAAGCTAAGGTAAAGAAACTGCAACAAATGATAGCAGTTGTCAAATATTTTAGGAGTGAAGATTTTACAGTACTGCACTGATATAAAATTTTTATCTAAAACTCACACCTTTCTGCAGTTGAAGAGAATTAATCCTTTATTTTATTGCTTTATCCTCAGATTATTCTAGGATAAGTCGTGAAACAGGAAGAAAGTTAATTGTAGCAATGATAACAAATAGATAATTCAGATAAATAATAAACGTCTGTAACAAAATTTCTACCTTTTCTAACTTCAAAGCACGTACTCGAACTCACTATTATTTATTAGCATTTACATTTACATCTAGCTGAGGAAGTAGGAGAGAAATTTACATTCAACAAGTTTTGCCACTTTTACCGCAGGATATACTCTGCCTTAATAATTATCAGACAGCTGTCTGCTATGTGTTTTCTTTTCATTTTCTATCACTGCACTGTTTGCTCACTGAATAAGCAATCAGGAAGTAGTAGATCTTACAAGCTTTGACGCTTTCTCAAAGAGCATAACAAATACGTCCCATTACGAAAAACAAGCCATTATCCATCCTTCACGATTGTTAGGGAGGGGCTGAAAGGAAAAAGGAAGGCCAAAATAAGGGAGCTAATCCATAAAGCCTCATTTGGCAGACCCTCCCCTTTAATTAGGCAAGGGTCCGAAAACGTCACGCTAACTTGGACTATCGGTGTGGGGCAATTTACCTTTCGTTCTCTCTCCTCGCACAGTTCTCTCTTCGTTCGCTCTTTAATCCAACCTTTTCCAACAGCAGATGCCATCTCCCAGCTTGGTGGAAAGACTTCAGTCTTTCATTTGACGGCCATCGCAGGGAAATATTATTTCAAAATTATCAATATGAAATGATTACATTAATGTTTCTTCTATTCATTCTGTGTTAAATATTAGTATAAATTTTATTTATCCCAATAGCTATAAAGCAAAGATGGGCAATAGAACTATCTCCAGCTATCCAGAATACTAGTTACTGACGTCGTTTCTTCCCTTCTTTCCAGTAGAAGTAAAATTAAACTTGTTGTTAACTCATTCACATGTTTTTAATTAGATAGTTTTGATTTAAATAGTATAACAATTATACTAGATTTTTTTATTAAAAAAGGCAATTAAATCAATTTAAAAGAACATTCACGACATGTAGGGTAGCTTAAAATGTTCAGCAAATACGAATTAATGAAAAATACCTAAGCCTTCTCCTGAGTATGTATGGTTTAGTTCCAATTTGTTAGAATGATAAAATGTAACATTCATAGCGTTTAGTTTTACATTTAATTGAATGGAAATCGTTTATGCCTTTTATTTTATTCAAAAAAAGTATTAAGGCAAGATTATAATTTCGGAGCTAATAAAAATTCTAATTTTATAGTTTCATTAAGCTGA
>KK120163.1:187916-199813 GCA_000611955.2 Stegodyphus mimosarum | reverse complement strand
TATTTTAAGGAAATAAAAATATGTTTTATTTTCAACAGCATAATCTTTACCAAAAGGAAATTCGATGAACGAAAAACATTAATTCTAGTATCTCTTGTTCTGCAATAAATATGTATATATGATTATCCAAAGAACAATAAACACAGACGTTTTTAATATTGTAATACTCTCTAATCTGTATATTCGAAGTTTAACAGAATTTTCTAAGCTTCTAAAATGGAGTAAAGAAAGAACGCTGTAAGCAACTTAAGTAAATTGAAGAACATAAATAAAAAATGCAAAAGATAATGAATGAGGTATTAAATCATTTTGCTGTTTCCAGTTTTAGACTTAAAAAGGAGATTTTCGTTTTCCAGTACAAGTAATAAAATATTTACTAGTATATTCAGAGTACGCCTTCAGAAACAGTAATTACCAAACTTGAAGGCAGCTTTGGTCGGAAGATTTTTAATTACAAACTTTTATTAATTACCTGAAATACTCTCAATAGGTTTGTCATAAATTTCTTTTCTCCTTCACGGAAATTGCAAGGAATATTTTCTTTAAATGCTAGCTCATAATTAAGTTGATAAGTTTCATTCTAATTATTAAAAGATTGTCATTTAAAACCGTAGCTATTTAGTGTAAATAAATCATTAAAATATGTTGCCTGAATGAAAAATCATGAAACCAAATAAACCTGATTGTTAAAAAAAAAGTTGACTGAATTAGAATTTGCTTTAGTAAAGCGCTTTCAGCAATTCAGTATTATTGCTTTCTACAGCTGCAATTAAATGAAAGCCAAGTACCGCCCACAGAAAGAGAGGTTCACGTGATTAATCAACATGAGATTAATATCCCACAAAACATGATCCATATAAAATAGTTAACTATAGAGACCGAAAAAAAGAGAGAGAGAGAAAGAAGAACAGAAAGTCACTAGACAGCCACAATGATAAGGAGGACATTTCAATAGATAAAGACCAAGGCGAAAAATCTTTAGAGAAAACTGTCCAGAAATTATGAAAAGCAAATATAAAAATATAATGCAGAAATAAACAAACAATACAGTATAGAAATAAGTAGAAAATAAAGCGCAAAATGTTAAAACCTTTTCAAGTGGAAAAGAGAGCAAATAAATTAAAGCATAATTAAGAAACGTACCGAAGCGATTGAAAGAGAGCATATGTTATATGACCTAAAAAATAAAATAAATAAATCTTATGCTTTCCGTCACTGTTGGGCTGGAAACCCAAAAATTTATTTTTTACTAACAACAAGGCTGTTTGTACACACAAAAGTATTTTGTTTCTCCTAAAATCACCCAAAACATTTTTTTAATTAGTGAGGCTTTCTTGAGACTTTCCATATTCACCACAATCTTTCTCCATTATTCGATAACTCAAATTCGAACTCATTTGCTGCACCTGTCTATGTATAAGTGCATCTATTCCAATTCTATTTTCCATTCACTGATGGAGCTATTTGCCTTCCATCTTAGAAGGCGTCATGGATAACTGCTACTAAGTTCTTGAAAATTCGTCAGTCTCTCCTTGTGGAACTTGTCTTCCATTTTGTTCCACTTAAGGAGGCGATATTCTTCAGTCGATAAAACTGTTTCTGTTAAAATCAAATATGCATTTTGATATTTTTCTTACATTCAAGACAGCCGAATTTGATTATCAAATTTCAGTATGTTTGTTTCCCGGATATAGCATTCTCAATATTCGATTATAAATTTAAGATTTTCCACGTTCTTAATGGAAAGAATAAACATGTAAATGTTTATATCTCAGTATTCGATGGCAAGTGGACTTACAATGTTGTTGTTGTTGTGACGTGACTCACTAATCTGACAGTAATATCAGAGCAAGCTCACGAAATTCATCGTGGCAGAAAGTGCAGGACTGTGCCTGCCACTGGCAAGAGCTTCGAGCACCATAGGGGGGACAATACAACCTCAGTTCCGCCCCAGTTTTAAAGGTGAGCATCCCAGGGAAACGAGTCTGAGGCTCTCCCACACCTTTTTCCCTACCATCAACCTCTCGAGAGGAATTTGGCTCTCCACATAGAGTGCTTCCATGCCGCCCAGACACTACACATTTGCAAACTTTCATGCCTTCTGCAGGATTCGAATCCATACAATTCGTTGCTAACTAGCGTCGTTAACCACTATGCCGGTTAGGAGGTCCGTGTACTATCTACTTGAAATAAGGAATGCTTTCGTAGAGAAATTTATAAGTGGCTTGCGTTTTTACTACATATTAAGAAATTCACAAAAGCACTTCGGCAGACTTTAATTCTAGTAGAACTATCAGAGTTTATACTATACTTAGTTTAGTATACTTAACTCTGTAAGAATCTCTATGGTCTGCATGCAAACAGCATATTTTAAATTACTAATGGGCACTTTTTTGTATAGAAAAACATGTAACTCTATCAACTCTGTCTTTTATTCAGAAGAAAGATAGATTAAAAAATAAAAATATATCTCATTTTTAACAATTTTTAATTATTAATCCAAAGGGGTTTTGTCCGCGAAGGGTTATTGTTTTCGGTTTGCGATTTTGCGTCGAATCACTCCGAATGTCCGTTTCACTTTTCAAATTGTTGCCACCAAGTATTTTCGCCCTATATTATATTTGAAGAAATTAGATAATGAAGAATCTGCATTAATGTATGTATGTTTCTCGCATTGTGATAAAACAAGGGTACCTAGAGCCATCCAATTTTGAATGACGTAATCCTACTGTGAATATGGGCATCTGGAAGCCCAAATTTGAAATTTGGAATTTGTTTTATTATCGATTTAATATTTTGTAAAACTTTAACGAGTTTTTTATAAATGTTTTCTTAAAACACAATCCACGAGCAATGCAATTAAATTATTTATATATTATATTATGAAAATGTGGCAATTAAAATATTTTAGCTCTTTCACAAATACAACACCTGAAATATTCATTACTTTAAGAAAAAATAAGCCATTGAAAATGTTGAATCGAAATAATTGGTACCAACTGCTTATCTGATTTTTTACTTGTTTTCTCAATACTTGTTACTTCCATGTACGAAGTAAAGGAAGTATTGTAATCACGAAAAATTCTAGGTATCATATTTCAAAGAAAATAACCATTTTGGCGGCTATCGAATGCAATTTAACAATGTTTTTGCGTGTCATCTCTATCTAAGGACTCCTTTTTCCTCCAAAAAAATTATAAAACTGATTTAAAATGGATTCAGAAGAGATTTTTTCATGGTGTCTGTACGTACGTATCTATGTATCTCACATTATCTATGCATATTATCTATACATCTATGCCTCCATGCTCACATTATCTATTTACGTATCTATTATCTATGCATAACACAAAAACGAATAGCCTCAGAACGTTGAAATTTTGTATATAAGACTGCTATAACATGTAGATGTGCACTTCATATTTTGGCTGCAATCGGCCGCACCAAAAGTATATAAATATATGTGTATATATATATGAACTATGCTACTCGGCTGAGTGAGCTCAGTTTCTTTATTCGTATATGTTCGTAAATTGTGCATTTTTGCTTTAAGTATCATTGAATTATGCTGTTGTTCTTATCTTCTGGTTAAGGTTTTTATGCCTTTAGTTAACTTGCATGTTACTTAATTTTTAGTTGGCCTTCATTTAGTTAACCTGCATGGTTTTTATGCCTTTAGTTAACCTTCATTGTAGAATTATCTACAGTTTAAAAGTTGTTTAAATGCGGCTAAGTCTAATTCTTTTACCCTAGCAACCATATTTGCTTACATTTGAAAAAGAATAGTGGAATTGTTGCCAATCTGGGAAAACTAAGCTTAACAAGAAGAAAATAACGTTTTCTTTCATTAATGCGAATTAAATTATGCTTAATTCATTCTGGAATTGTAATTTAAGTTATTAAATTATCCCATATATTGACTCCGCATAGCGTCTACAACAAACTGAGTCAGTTTCTACGCCTTCAGTGTCTTTTTGCCGTGTGAGACCAAAAGTAAACTTTCAGTTTTGTGCACCGAAAAATCTGCTATCTTGCCCGTTGGCCGAATTACTTGATTTTGCGTAGAAACTATAATTTTAATTGTAAAATATTTTTAATTGTTTTTAATGTATTTTGTGTTTTATGTTTTTCTTCATATTTCAATTTTTAATATAAACATTTTATGTATTTTTGCCTTGTCGCGAAGTAAGAACTGAATTAATTGAATGAGAAATATATTTTTAATGAAATTCGAGGAAATAAGTTTAAATAATACGCAGGAAAAAATGCGTATAATTTTATATTCCGTAAAAGGAAGCCATGTGGTGTACACATCTGATTTTTTGATTTGTTCTTCATCATGAAAGGGCGTTTAGAATTTTTCATACATTTGAATTTTGTGGATTAATTTCTTTAATTTCATTGATGATATTAGTAAAAAATTCATTTTGAAAACGAAATTTTCTAGAGATAGCTATAGAAACCTAATATATTTTGTTCTTTAAATTTCTTATATAGTTCTTCACTGTTTTGAGATCATTCAGTTCGAGCTTCCGAGTTTTGCTTCTTTACACAAAATGTCAAGAGAGACATACAAAACTTCCAAACATGTGTAAGGTTTACACTATGTTAATTAACAGTTATTTTAAGTTTTGTATCTTTCCTATCCTATTCTAATTTCAGCTCACAATTTCCTGCCAGAATGTTATTTCAGAAACGCAGATAATGCAAATGAAAAAGAGTACTATTTAAGTCGTGACTTAACCGACTTCCGGAGAGAGAATCTGATTCCTGACTAGCGCGCGTTTGCCTTATCGCTACGTCTCTCTTAGCTGTTACTATGCTCGGCCATATCTTAGGCCCTTGCTAGGCTTCGCCGATTTAATTAATATACTTAGGGGCCAACTATTTAGATTCTGATAGCTTCGGCTATATTTTTAAGAGCTTTAGTTAAGCTAATTTTAGTTCAAATTATTAGTATTTAAGTTCAAGCCCGAGTGGCGGCCTTATGTAAAGTTCCAAGTCGGAACTGATTGTAAATATACTGAGGAATAAAGGGTTATTAAACCCTCTTTCAGTCTTACGTATTCTGTTCACACTTAAGCGATTATTCGCTTGTAAAGTGTTTGTGGGGTTCGAAGTTAGAACTTTAGATTTAAAACCTCAAGCATGATTTTGTCAATTTTGGAATATGCAATTTATTACAATAACAGAAATTTCGCCCTATAACTGGCATAAACAGCGTTCTGTTGCTGATAATTTTAAAGCAACAAGCGTTTTTTGTATGGCGATTTCTAAAAAACTATATAATATAGTAGTTTGTAGAAGCAACTAAAAAAGCAACAATGCCATTTAAAATGTTGAAATATTCTATTACATAATAAATTTAAAACTCTTTCTCCCTGCAACAATGCGTTCATATAGGCAGAAACATCACTGGCAAATTTTAAAAAAATTGAAAATGACATAAAAGTGGAATTTTTGTTTTCGATTGAACAAACTTTGCATTTTCAAATAAAACTAAAATTCACAGTAAAAATTAATCACGGAAATTCTAAAAACGTGTATAAGATTCATGTATTCTAGTCAAGTTAGTCCAGAAAAAAAGTTTGAACTAGCAATTATAAAATAAAAGTGCAATATTCACAGATATTTACTCCTTTCTTAATTATTAAATCCCGTTCAGTTTCCTCTCACGTTCTGCTGAAGTACCGTTGCTAAAATACCGTTGAAAAGTATAAAACTCTCAGCGTAATTGGCTCTTAACCGCGAAATAATTATCGAACATAACATGCATTCGTTTAAATTTTAAGGTTCCAGGAATAAGGTCGCCAAAGAATTCTGCAAGGAATTAAACTTGCAAGTTCTTATTTTGTTGCATCTGTTTTCTTTAAATTTCAGTTCTTTTGTTGCAATCTTTAAAGATATACTCTTATTTTAAACCTGTGAAATATTTTAAATTTTTCTCAAAATTTTAATCAAATATTCTTTTTATGTTTGAAATTGCTGTTACATTTTGAAATCGTTCAGAAGGCTAAGAATACGGAATACACAATTATTGCAGAACACTTGCACCAAGATAAAATGCAGTTTCCCTATTTAGAATTAAATAATATACTACGCTAATTAAAGGAATAATAATACAGCAAAAAATTCGTTATCTTTTTTGCTATACAGCAAAAGCCGAATTCATCTAGAAACTTCCTACTTTCGCTATTTTTAAAAAAGCTTGTGAAGCAATATAAGATCTAAATACATCACCCCTACTTCCTTTGTGACTGCTCATCGTTAGTTGCTATTGATCCTATGAAAGATTGGGAAAGAAAGCTCATCTATCCCGGGAAGTCAAACTCGTGGGCAGCCTCTCCCACACTCGCAGCAACATTCCTTCCTTCTTTGCAAAAGCAGGGAGAACCTAATGACTTGAGAGGGATTTTTACTCAGAGGTGGAAGTAAGGATAATTGTTGAATGTTTATCAACGAAAATTATCTCCTTTTTCCCTCTTAAAGTTTGCAGAAAAAGTTTGGTGGAAGCTTTTTCCAAGTTCAAAGCTAATGATCTCTGAAGGGAACTAAGGAAGACTTTCGTTATCGTGTGTAACCAGAAGTTATTAAAATTTTCAGAACTTGTCAGAAATGTGGAAGAAATTACAGTGACCATCTAAATGCGAAATCGTGTGATTTCAAACCTAATTAGGGTGACTCATTTTAATACTGCGCTTTTAGAACAAACACGTTGATTATCTTTATTTTAAATTAATTTCTTAATTGTAATTTTCTTTAAATTTTTATTTTGAAATATTTGCAGAACAAATAATCATCTAGATATAAATTGGGGCTTTGCTGAAAGTTCTTCCCCTACTACTCAAAAAAACACTAAAGGAATTTCAACAGCTCTTGCATTTTTTATATGAGTTTTTCCCAATGTCAATAATTTTTTCATGTTTTCTATTTTCATATTTTTTATATTTTATGTTAGTTTTGTTAATTTTATTGAATTGTTTTTGCTTCAATTTTGAAAGCTTTTTATTTTAATTTTGGTATATGTGTTTCCTGTTAAAATGTTTGTCCCCCTTTCTTAATCTAATTTTGATTTAATTGTTATGTCTTAATAATGATATATACAATAATGATATCTCTTAATAATCCATACATATATATATATATCATTAATTGTACATTAAATTAGAAATAGCCCCTTAATTCCTCTTTTTATTTTAGGCACCTCTCTTTTCTGTTCTGAAATTAGTAATAACGTTTTCAGAACTGCGTATTATTTAAAACCAAATTCCCCTATATGTCACCTTAATCTTCTACGCTGCACTTAACCAATCAGACTTAAGAAAAATTTTACTATAAATGCTTCTGTAATCCAACTGCGCTCTATCTTTCGCCCTTGTTTCCGGCTTACACACACCGCTCGCGTCGCTGTATAATCCATTGTTTGAAGATGGACTTGTTAAAATGCAACGCCGTTAACATTCTCTTAAAGAATGCTTTAAAGATTAAATTTAAAAATTAAAAAATTAATTAACTATTAAGGTATAATTTGTTAATAACAATTGATTAATTATTAAGATATAAAACTGTGGGGTGCATACTGCAGCCATATTTCTGTGTGAAGCAAATACTGAACCTCCAAAAATGCTTTGTCGAATAATAAAATTATGTTGAATTCGGCCACGTCTTTCTGAAAGTCCATTTACATTTATATGGCTCTATCAGTCTATATATGCAGTGTCGGAATCAACACTGGGAATCAATAAGTCATCTACACCATCGAATGATTACACACATATATATAAGAGATAATAATTAAAAGTTAAAGTAAATACCTTTATTAAATTATATATAAATGTATCTAACTAATACTATTTCCCAGCTTCCAAAATAGTTTATTTTTAAAAAATGAATTTAGTTTCATTTTTAATTCAGGAACAAATCCGTAATTCGCTTTTAAATTTTCATAATTTAAAACATTTCATTTCTGTAATTACATTTACTAATTTTATCACTACGTTTATACCCTTCACTATTTTCATTTTTCACTTTTGCAGGCAACTTGTACAATTCAACTCAGTTCTCAAATTTTTACTTTCCATTTTATCAGACTCCCATCTTTCTTCTTAACTTAACCCAACACCTTAGGTTATTTTTCTTTCCATTTACATGAAACGCTCACAATGAACATCTGTATCTTGTAATTTTCTTTTTCCTAATCTATACTTACTGCCTTTTGAAGTGTTTCTCAACTCAATAGTAGCATTCCATTCTCAGCAAAAAATTATTTCGTTTGCTTAAATCAGTTTCATTAATTTGATTTTTAAAAGTTATTTAGCAGTTTTTTCGTTTATTATTATTCAATGTTTATTGAAAAATGCAACCTACGCGCATAAAGTAACTGAACGGTTTCTTACAAATAAAGTAAAATAAAATAAAAGTTCAACGAAAGTATCAAATAAGTTTATCTCCTTAAAGTAATCGTCAGACCATACTAACCATCAAATAAATTAATATCCTTGAAAATAACTGCCAACAAAATAACTTGATTGTACCAAGTTTTTGTCACAGTTTTTCAGGTCGTAGAAACTGTTTATAGGCATGTATACTAACCGTTTGCAAAGTACGCATAGTATTTGATTTAATATCCGAGACGCTTTCAAATCTTTGCCCTTTCATGGTCGTCTTAAGCTTCGAAAAAACGAAAAATCAGTTGGCGATAATTCGGGAGAATATGGCAAGCGATTTATGACCGGAATTGAATGCTTAGTAAGATATTGTTGCTCAGGCGAGGTTACATGAGGCCTAGAACTATCGTATAAAAGAAACCATTGCTTGGAATCAAAAAGTTCCTTCTTAACTGCCTCTATCGTGTTTCTTAAACTATAATCTGATCGATTTTTAGGGATAAATTTGTGGTGAGTGAGTCTTTTGTAATCAAAAAATGAAATCATCATCATTTTAATCACAATAACGGTAAGCTTTCAGACGGCCCTTTCAATTATTCACTTTGTCGTTTTGATGTTCGGTCGTATTATAGACACCAGCATAATTCACATAATTCAGCATAATTCGACCCTAACATAATTCATAAGTGCACATCAGTATCGCCACTGAGGGCGGTGTTTCAAAAATGGACCAATGAGCTTCTGTTACTCTTGTGACCCTCCATGCTTGTTCTGTTGCTCCATGTTCTAGTTTACACTTTACTTTTTATTTGTTTCGCAGTTACAAATGTATGGTGTATAAATGCTGCTATCAGTTTAGTTAAAAATCTCATAGTGCTTCCATTTTATAAATCTATTTAATTGTCAACATTTCATTTTCGCGAAACTTATCACGCACTGTAATATTTGGATTAATGTTCGTGGCATATTATCGTTCTGTATACCGAGAAAATAACTGAAGCTACAATTGGCCTTGATTATGCATTTAGTAACACTTGTGGATTAAGAGAATTTAGGTGCATAATTTTTTTTTGAGCTGAGAATAACTGGAAGTGTTATACTAAATCTAGTATTTTCTTATCTCAATGCTTGCATTCCTTTGATTTTGAAAGTATAAGATTCAAAATATACATTGTGAATGATGTGGTTATACCTATTTTTAACATTAAAAGTTACATATGAATAAATTAAATGCATTCGCTGTTCATAGGATAAATTCATTCTGTTTGAAGAATATTTCTTGTGCAGGCAATACTTTTAAGAAAGAACAGTTATTATCATAAAATTTAGCTCAATAAATGCGTAGAAGTACAAATTAGGGAAGTTCACTCTGAAGAAAACTGCATATTGGCTATTATTACAGAACATCGTTTTCCTGTAGATTGCAATAAAAGACGACAAGACCGCTACTATTTACATATATAATTATGCGTATCTAACGTTGCACTGAAAAATTTCACAAGAAATGCATGATTCTTTAATTAGTTTGTACAGGAAACTGAGTGGCAGACTATTTCCAACCACCTTGCTTAAAACGCGGCAAAGGTCATGTGAAATGACAGAAATCGTATCGGAAGTCCATTGGCCCATTCTAGAAGCCGTTCCCTCGGTGGCCATATGTTGTGCACTTCGAAATACCGTTGTGCACTTCGAAATATGCTCGCCGCTATGATACACTTTACGAAATAGTTGTCCTGTCTTGCAGTAATTAGCAAATCTTCAAAGTAAGCTTCCTGTCTTCCTTTTGTTCTGTGAAAATGCGCAGGACAAATCGAGCATGAACTTTCCTCATTTTCCAATTTTCGATTAAAATTAAACTAGAATTTTCTTTACTTTTCTGAATAATGCTTGAATCTATCAGCTTTTACCAAAGAACGCATTTTCTCATTCTCTAAAGCTGAAAGGAGTCTTATCTTTGGTAAATCTTCAATGATTTCATGAAACGATTGCACCACTCATAAACTTGCGTTCCTGATTACGATGTATTATCATATATTTTTCTTATTATCTCTAAAGTTTCGGTAACTAATTTACCTAATTTATAACAAAATTTAATATTATAACCTTTTTTTCAGCTCGAAATTGTTTTGTGCAATATCGTCTAGGTAAATGAAAATGGCATTTTGATATGTATAGAACAAAATAAGCAATTTAAATTGCCTTTAGCAAAAACTGTGATATCGCTCTTTTTAAGTATACATTTATTCTTTCTCTTTTTTTATTTCACAGTTTGTTATTTTAATTTATCCTGTTACTTTACGGACCCTTCTTGTATTAATTTAGCTAATTGCTTTTAATTTCACCAATTGTTTTCCCGGTTACTAATTTTAAGAATTCTTATTTTATGCCCTTTGATTTTTATGTACTGTTCCCTTCTTGGAGTCCTGTCGGAGCAAATTATATCTTAAAATTAATGAATTATTTTCCAATTTTTAAACTTTTATCACATTCTTTAAAAAATGTTAATGGTCTTGCATTTTAATTTAAATTTATTTATTTTGCTTTTACTTTTGATTTATTTCTAATTTTGTAACATAATCATCCAAATATAATCCAGAAACGTGGTTCTATTGAATGTGTTTAGACTGTTCTGTGAAAAAGACCAAACGATTTTCAACTATTTGTTTTTAGTCCAAAGGGATTTAGTCCCGAAGGACTATTACTTTCGTTTTGCGATTTTGCGTTGAATCACTCTGAATGCCCGTTTCACTTTTCAAATTGTTGTCACTAAATGTTATCGCTCTGCATTAAATTTTAAAAAATGAAAAATCTGCATAAATGTATGCATGTTTCTCGCATTGTGATAAAACCTAGAGCCATCGAATTTTGAATGACGTAATCCTACTGCGAATATGGGCATCTGGAAGCCCTAATTTTGAATTTGAAATTTGCTTTATTATCGATTTTATGTTTTGTAACATTTCAACGAATTTCTGATTAACAAACTAAATGATTTCAAAGCGAGCAATGGCAACACTGTACGGAAAAAGAAAAACATTTTTATCTCCAGCGCACGAGACTTACGGAAATTCTAAAGATATGTTCATTTTAAAATGATTTTGCGATATTGATTTTGAACTGAATTTTATGGTTTGAGTACGTAGTACATGATATTTAATAAAAAAAGGTAGCACACGAAACGTTAAAAAAACGCGCCTTTGGACGTAATTTAAAATCTGAAATCTTTCAGATTTTTTTTTATTAATAAATTATCCTACTTACCTCATCGTTTTTTATTGTTATATTTTTATCTTCATTTATTGAGTTTTTGGTTTTCGTTTCAATTTTGATTCGTGTGCTTGCTATTAGATAATTGGACGCGGATTTTGATTTAATTATTATTTCTTGATTATCTAATTAATTTCACTAATTTCACAGCATCCTGAGCGACTTTCATAATTATTAATCTTCATTTTGAAATTTCTGATATATATACACTTCATTCATATATATATTTCAAGAATTATGTAA
>KK120163.1:168320-187784 GCA_000611955.2 Stegodyphus mimosarum | reverse complement strand
GGTATATATTTAAGTGTGCTTGAGTAAGGTTAAAGGAAAAGAATTAAATAACGTGTACTTTCCTCAAGAAAAACCAGTTCAAAATTCATAAAAGTGGGGAAACATGAATATTGGTAGAAATAATATGTAAAGATAAGAATAAAAAGTAAAATACCGGATACATTTAAACAAATTATAAGGAATTTTAAGATTTATGAATGTCACAGAACATTAAAAATCATTCTCACAGAATATTTAAAAAAACGCATAAATTTCTTCTGAATTTAACTTCCAAACACAGATGCTGTAGGAAAGCGAAAAAAAAAAGTTAATTGGAAATGAAATTATGCATAATGTCTCATTATAATGCGGTATGTTTGCAATTCTATTGGCTGCTTTTCTGATTTCGCCAATTCATTCACGGGAAAAAAGTATATAAATAAACCAAATTTCTCACAAAATATTTAAGAGTAATATAAAAAAAATGTGAAATCGTTCAGATTTTACATTATGCCCGAAGGGGTGTTTTTTTTTCCATTTATATACACATACATGTTTCGAGAGCATTTGGGCTAATATTCCTTTGGACTAAAATCATTTAAAAACAGCACATCTTTAGAATTACCGATAGACGCTCTCGGGTGCTGGAGATAAAAATGTTTTTTCTTGGTACAGTGTTGCCATTACCCACTTTGAAATCGTTGAAATTTTTAATCACAAATTCGTTAAAATTTTACAAAATTTGACATTCACAATAAAGCAAATTCGAAATTCAAAATTCGAGCTTCTAGGTTCAATATTCGTGTGAAGGATTACGTTATTCAAAATTGGATGGCTCTAGGTACCATTATTTTTAACAGAGAGAAAAACATGCATATATTCATGCAAATTCTTCATTATTTAATTCTTTAAATATAATACGGGACGATAACATTTGATGGCAACAAATTGAAAAGTGTTTCAAACTTTTATAGAGATTCTGCGATAATGCTCCCTTGGGCTAAAAATAGAATTTTTTGAAATTTTATGTAAAGATAAAGGGGCAAAATTAATCATGAATGGCGAACTATCAAATCCAACTAAACTAAGTAAACTATCAAATCCATTCCTATATAGCTCCAGAACGACTGGAACAAAATTTTAGAACTGAATTATGAAATAGGAAAGGTAAAAACATATATTCATGTACACGCGTTAAACTGATACTTGTTGTCCATCACACGAGCCAACATCCTGATTCAGAATGGATGACATAGCTTACCAACAATACCGAAAGGACAATATGTCTGTCCTCTTGAGTAAGACAGCTGTGATTCTGCTTAGCGTTCAATTATGTTCTTCCTACACCCATCGACTTCATACTTACCTGACAGCCATGGGATCTCAACCAACAGGAGCAGCAATATCGGGGAGCGATAAACCGTGGTCCTGATAGGCCAAAATTTTGCCACTGTCAAATTTCGACTCGTATTTGTAGGAGTTTGTTCTTTATCTGCAAGACGCAATACAAACATTATACAAACATCCAACGTTCAAAAGCGATTTCCAAATGAGAAGTCCACTGCAGACTTCTTATTCATACACAGTATGGATGACGTTACTCATACCGGCTTTGTGAGTATGCATTGTTATGCTAACTGTTGTAAAAATATTTTATATGTAGTAAAAATACTTAAATATTTTAATTTCTTATGTAATGATAATTGTGTAAATTTCTGTAGGTTATGAGAAATATTAATTATAATTATTCTGGTGTATAATTGATAACCAAAATTTTGAATATTAATTTTATCAGCGATGAACCTCGAATAAGAATGAAGAAATCCAACTACCCAGTATAGGATTATAACATGTGATTAAGAGTACATCCCGTTGTTTCCGCAATAACCCAAATGATAGGGATAAAATATGTGACCTACAGAGGATAGCAAAATAATGTACTTACCCCAGACGTTGTGATAGTTGAAGAAGAAAATACAAGTTAATCATCTACAATTCACTCTATTTATTTTTCCTATCAAAATTTTACTGCTGAGCTCACACAAATAAAACAAGAAAATTAAATAATCAGATCATAACTATAGTCCTACTATAAATGCAGAACGTCCATTCGTTTAACGATACACTTGGAGAGCACAATCGATTTGCATCGCTTTCTATAAATCACGAAAAACTCGGAATCGAAAATATATGTAGAGCAGCAATAAACTTGTCTTGAAATTTCTTCTGATTTTGAAGCTTCTACCAGTGAATTGATTTGGAGCAATGGCGATAGACAATGGATGAGCCTTATATTGCACAATGAGATCGTTCATGATTCTTGCTTAAAAAACATCATTCAATCCTGGATGAATTTTCAGAAACTGCATATAGAATGAGTATATTCAATAAAAAAAACTACAGTTGGCTTTCTATAAATCAGGAACCATATCAACGGACTTTTCAGGAGAGTTAAACGTGCATCATGAAACGAGGTGGTAGGTGAAGAGACAGGCCGAAGCCCGTCCTTCACCCTTGAACTCCCAGCAGCGAAGAGGGCAGAAACTGGTCCAACAACTGCCACCAAGGGCTTGGACGAAACGATGACGATTCTTGAAGCGATAGTTTGATGATAGATGCCGGCTTGCTAGCACACTAATCATTTGCATATCTCAGCATGCTACACCTTTCAGTCAAATTTGACGTTTGTTGCATGCCACTTTCATGGTGTAGCAATTTTGATCTCCAGCAATGTACCTAAGTGATGGACTCATTACTTGCAAAGTGATACACCATAAAAATGATTAAATGCAAAAGTGAAAACTAAGAACAATAGCTCCTCTGTTGATAATAATTTTAGGGGTTTATCCCGATTATTTGACGAAAATACACCATGTCTCTCTTTCAAATCAGAAACTAGGAAGGACAGCATTCTTTCAAAATGTTTTCAGTTCTGTAAGAACGGAGGAAAGTATAGTGAACACTGAGATAGCCTTGAAAATTTGTCCTTCTGCGCCAAATAAAGTGTGCAGCAGAAGATTAAAAGCGAAATTCTGCGGAAAGCAAAAGCATAAATGATGAGAAAGTGGATTAGTCTTTTTGTTTTATAGACATAAGATGTAAATTTTAATATGCATTGGGAAAACGAAATAATTTATAAGACATTTTCCATTGCGATATTCATTTTATATTTCAGAAGACTAGAAACAAACCTGCGATGTATGGTTCTATGCCTGTATGTATCAAACTAATCCGAGTAGTGCTTCACATTGATGCTAGTCCATATTCATCCGTGTTTGACTTCAGAGCTAAGAGATTTTTCATTTTTTACGTTTCCTTGCTACTAAAAATTGTTCTTTTCAAATTTCCAGATAACATTGTGACATTCCTTTTATTATGTTCTCCATTAAAGAATATTTTATTTATAAAAAGGAATAAAAAAATAACAAATACGCTATTGTTGTAAATTTATTTTATACATGAAAAATCGCAGAGTTAAAGGCTAAGAAAAAACTCAAAGTTAGTTAACTCAAAGTTTGCACAAGAAACACCATCGTCAGAGGGAAATGCCTCGTATTCTGGTTACAAACTGCAGATAAATGGCAATTGGCGTTAAAAATAGAATAATTTATAAGGTATATTCTCATACATTTAAGCAAGCCTTCGTGGTGTAATTGGAAGCATACTCACGAGTATTCGAGAGGTCCAGATTTCAAAACTCGGAGAGGGTACTGCACAATTTTCGCGTCTTCTTCAAAACAAACTGATGACTCTATAAATTACGTATGTTATCTACTTTTTTTTGCTGTATTGATTGTTATGTACATTACATTTATAAAATGCAGTTGTCCCTCATCCTTTGTATTTGGCCATTTGGCATTCGGTGATATTTTAAATTTCTTACAATGTGATCCACACTGAAGAGGGTTTTTTCTCATTCCATAAAAGACGTTCAGGCTAAGTCGCAGAAGATTCTAGAAGTTCTTCTATTAAAACGAAAATTCAAGATAGTATTCCTGTCTGGTGTTAGGATATGTGCATAAATATAAAAAGATCTTATTTTGTTCAATGATGGATATTCAATTTAATTCAAAATAATTTAGAAATTCGAATAATCTTTATTTTCCTAACACTTTTTATAATAAAATTTTTGCTCTTTGGCTCAAGACAAACAGCAAAAATTTAATAATTATTATTATATCTAAAATTTTATGTAAAAGTATTAGAGTGAACTTCTTATGACGACAGTCCCTTCCAACCGATATCTCTGAAAATGACCAAGCGACACATAGCATCTTACAGGAAACGGTAAGATAACGGTAGGTCCCAATAACTAAACCAGCTTCAGTACATTCTGATCGGATGATGAAATTTTGTACTATTCAACATTTTGTATAACAAACTTCACAAAATCATCCCTTCTTTGAGAAGAATTGTCATAATCCAAATAAATCAATCTCGTACATTTTGGGGAAATAGTGCAATGATTAATTATTGTAGCCGCTGATTTCGTCCATTTAATCATTTAAAAACGTAAAATTTTGTTTAAAATCTTCTGTAAATTTTAATACATTCTCTTTCAGCACCTCAAGTTCAAATAAAAAGAATGTTGCGACCCAACGTTATCCATATGTATTGTTTTTAAGGAAACAGTGTAGCGAATATAAAAAAAATGTATGAATCACTTAACACTCTAACAGAAATTGATAGACCTTTTTAAAATATTTTTTGATTTTGCTGTTGAATTTTATGTAGCGTAAATGTTGAGAAAGTTGTGCTTAAAAATAAAATCAAAACGAAAGAAAAAACGTTTTGTAAGTCTTCTTGCTAAGAAAAAATAGAAAAATGTTGGACATCACTTAATGCTCTACTCGGAGTCCAAAAACATCCTCCTATTAAGAATTTTGGAATTTTCTCTTGAATTTTATGTGGCGTAAGTGCGAAGGAATCGATTTTTAATAATAAAGTTAAAAAGACAAAAAAAGTTGTGTTAGCAGGGAGTTAATTCTACTGCATATTGGTAAACTGCGAGCTCGGTGAAAGCATAGAAAACCTTAACAAACCGTCTGGTGCAACATTAAAAAGCGAATCGTTTCAGATTTTTCCTGATTATTTTATGTTTTTCAAATTTATCTTTTAAACTGAGGATCATTTACACCTCCTTTCAAAAAAAGAAATATCTGATGACTTCTGGAACATTGTACGCAGCTGACATCTTGAGATAAATAGGACCTAGATCTAGAAAATAATAAATATGTCGATAGAAATTAACGCACATCATCAGAACCTCTAGAAAATATAAACTCTGAAGTTATTTTTAACTTTCAGAAGAATATCTGTTTTTAAAAATTTGACACAATCCAAGTACATCTAATCTTCATTGCCTAAAGTAATGAAGATCAGAAACTAACTTTCTTAACGAAGTGCAGCTAATCAACATCGAAACCCGAAACTGAAACGCCAAGCCACAAAATGGCGAAGACTGGAACTTCGATCTCGTGAAAAGCTTTTGACACTTTTAAACACTGGTACTTAAATAATTACCGATAAAATCTTTTCAACACGATATCTGAAAGCAAGTCAGCCTCTTAATTAAAGAGGAAGATTGTTGGGCATTTCCTGCCGCGCTTTAGACTGTAATTTTAACGGCCAAGCAACGAAAGAGAAATTCCTTTGGCAACGAATTCTTTTCAGAGCGTTGTGAAGGAATTTAACCAATCAACGGTGCTTTAGGCTCAGATTAATGTCTTTTAAATGCAGGACCGTACTGTACTGTATAGCGAGACTCAATATAAATGACATTAGCGTTGAAAGCTTTCGGTAACACATATGTATACCAGAACTTAGTTTTAAAATATACATAATAAAATTTGGTTTTATAATATGAATATCAGGATGCAGTTTCAAAATACATATATCAAAATTTATTTTTAATACATGAATACCAGAATGTAGTTTCAGAATAGGCGGCCGTTAAAATCTGAAAACTTTCAGGTTTTTTTTTAATGTTTGTATGTATTATTATTATATTTTTAATTTTACAAATATAAACAAGATTTCAGAAAAAAAATCATATATTTTGAATACACAAAAGTTCGGCTTTGATGAACGTGATGTCTGGGTTTGACTAATGCAATTGTTTTAATATACGACATAAAACTGCTAATTCTTAAATCATTTCGTTCAAAAGCAGTCAGCCTCTTCCTTGCTTCACATAGTACAGTAACTAGTGACTGACTAAAATCTGCCTTCACTAACTAAAGAAAAGAAAACACGAACGATGCGGTAATAACTTTTATTGAAGAATATCTCTCTCATTTAATCCAAAACTTTGTAAAATTATAAAATTCCATAGATTTTTAAATTCCAAAATTATAACTCGGATGATAATAAGTCCCAAAACTTGTTCTTAAAATCTTCCTTGAATGAAATCAACTCTTCTTGCAGCAATAAAATCAAGATCATAGATATCGCAACTAAGCGGTTCGATGAGGCATGCTGGCACATTCAAATTTTCACTATCTTGAAAGCAAACATTAAAATCTTTTAAACTTTCAAGTAACTTGTACGTTCTAATCCTAGCTAATATTATAAATGCGAATGTGAGTTTGCTTGTTTGTTTGTTTGTTACGCTTTCACGCCTCAATTACTTAACCGATCATCATGAAATTTACAAGAAATATTTTTGATAAATTAGAAAAGGTTATAGGCTATAAAATGTTACTTATGTGTTGAATCCTACACTATATAATAGGTTTTATAGCTTAAAATGATTGTCGTTGTATAAACATTAAATGTTGAAAGTTTCATAACGATAAGTTAAACGATGTAAACGTTTGTCTGCGCATGGCTTGAACCACGCAAACATTTTTAAACTTTTATAATATGTCAAAAATATTTCTTGAAAATTTCATGATGATCGGTTAAGTGATTAAGGCATGAAAGCGTAACATTTATTAATTAAGTGTTTATTAATTTTTATTTGTTTAATTTAACTTATTATTTAAAATCCTTCAGGATTTTCGGTTTTTGGCTCTTCTTTCACAAACATTTTTCAGTCGTTAGGAAATATACGTAGCAGTTTTACTAGATTTTGTGCCGATACACTCCGCGTAAATACAAAATATTCGCGGCCTATAGGTATTGAAGAAGGGCAGTATTTACTGAAATTTTACGCAGAATGTATTTTAAAATTTACTCGGAGTTGAAACTTATTTAAGAACATCAACGCGAGCGAAGCCGCGGGTAAAAAACTAGTAACAATATATTCCAGATTATCCAATCCGTTTCAAAAATGGATGATCGCATTAAGTTATCAAAGTAGTGGAGTTAAAATAGAAAAGAAAAATTCAATAGAAGAGAGAAATTAAAATAGAAGAGAGATTGATTGATTGATTGATAGTGGAATTAATTTTGATTCAGTGTTGTCTTTTGAATTTTATTAATTGTGTAGTGGAATTTATTTAACCTATAGGTTATATTCATTAACCTATAGGTTAAATGAATCCACCCCCGCTATAGGGTTACCATGGCGAACTATTACTTACCTAATGCGATACTATTATAAAATTAGAGAAAGCAACAACCTTGCATTTGGCGTAGATGCTAGTGAGGACTATCAATTTCTAGAACAAAAGATACTTGTCTCTCTTCATCAGGAGCAAAGAAATCTGCAACGAAGGAAAGTCACTGTTGCACTTCCGAAAAACACGGTACTATTACTATAATGACTTATGCGATTGTCTAATAGACCATTATTAATTTTATTAATAATATTTTTTTAAATCAAAAAGAGCTTGACCCCCTGGTGACCTCCTGGACTCGATCCAAATCATCCGTGTGGGGTGCAGATGTACTGTTTTTGGCGATATGGAAAACACTTCATTTTGTTGTACTTTCAATTATATGGTTTCTTCAAGTATATTGAAGTACGAGATACTGGCATTCAATCACTTAAGCCACTTGGAAACTAGAAGGCGTTTTATTTTATACCATAAAAGTCTAAATCGTAATATTTATTTCAATTATGAGATTTCTAAATTAAACTTACGCAATGTCTAGAGCTGTAAGACAGGAAAATACAAGGCAGCTTTCAATATCATTTCTGGTCAAATTTAAATTTATATTTGACTGTACTGCTTTAAGAAAAAATTTAAAATCTGAGACCCGATAAATCTGAATAGTTCTGGAATTTCATTAAATGTTCACTTATTTAAAAGAATCTCGGAAGCAAGAGATGAACATTCAGAAATCGGCACTTTTCCTGTCATATTAAATTTAAGTTCTTTATTATGTAAACCTAATAAACAGGAAAGAATGAATTACAAAATCTTATTTTGCATGAAATCCAAGAAATGAAGCTTTTCGAAAACACCAAATGAAGAAAAATGAATAATCTTTTCAAAACGTTCTGTTTTGCGTTCGCAAGCATTGAAATATGTATAAAATTGAATAAATAATGTGATGCAAAGTTTCGTGATAAGGAAATGAAATACTGTAACGATATTAATTACAAGGCAAGGAATTTTTCATCATAATTTTTTTCTTTGGTCAGAAACGGCGAATATCTCGGTGTATTCCCTCTCCCACCCCAAAGTATAAAATGAAAATGGAATGTTGTTATTGTTATTTCTACCTAAAGTACAATTTTTTTAAAGTATGACTTTATAATACGAAGCTTCTTACAAATTAAAATGTTTTCATTGTTAATTATTAGCTAAAATTGCTGCTCAGTTTGTTAATTAACCACATTTCATTTGTTTTCCTCATTAATAAAATTTAATGGGTTAAAAGAAATTATTTTCTTAAAAGCAGAAACCTACAAGATGCAATCATTTTCCGGTTTCAGTTATTTATTTAAACCAATCTGTATTTTCGAGAACAAATATCCCAACATCAAACCAAAGATCTGACGAAATACACCTTAATAAATTTAATTAGAAATAAACTTGACATAGTTATAACTTCTATCCAATTCCATGCTCAGGTATAAAACTGGCGAAAACTCTCTAAACGTTATGGACGTAAAATTCCACATAGAATAATGGTTTCCAATTCATTACACATGAAAATGTTTCCCAGATTCTAATGCATCCTTTCGGGTTGAATGTATATTGGATGAAACGAAGTCAAGGTACAAAGTTAAAGAATCGTCGGTTAGAGCGACGTCAGTTAAAAATGAAGATAAAATGAGAAGTAAACAATGCTACAACAACATGCCAAATATCAAGGCTCGAGAATTTAATATTTGAAATATCATGGCTCGAGATTTCCAGGTTTCGTTTGACATATCATCACACGTTATTTTTTTTCTTTTGTATATTTCGCATTTTTTTTAGTGCGATGAACTATCTCATTTGGAAATTATCTAATGACGAAGAGGCTGCCATAAGATTCCTTACAATATTAGGAAAATAAAAGGAAAATTTATAATAAATAGGAATAATTTATGGCAGTTGACTTTGTTTTCAAAATCATTCCATGAAGTTAACTTTTGACTCAAGCTCCCGTATGGCGTTGTTACGTACGGTTCCTGTTGTGAAAAAGATGCTATTGTTGCTAATTACTTGAATTCTCGTTTGAGAAACTAATTAAAGATAAGCTACTACTCTTTAGGAAAAATTAGAATATTTTTATTTAATTCCATGAATTAGTCATTTAATGTATTAATATTTTTATATTTCGGAAAAAGTCAATGCTTCAATGATATTTTTACTTTATTTTATTTTACCAAGAAAGCTTCGTTTCCTTGTGAAAGAATTCATGAGGGGTGAATTTCGCTGTGTCATCCTTCAGGGTCTGACGCACATAGAACATTCTAGAAAGAATGTTGCATTGTTCCGTTGCTCGAATAGACTGCATACGTTTAGGAATTTAGAGGGGTTAACGTTTCACCTACAAGGAAAGATCACTGTTTTGGCGATTAAGTGTCCGGTTTGGCTCCGGGTTTTTGAATAGTTGCGCGCGCGCACGTTTTGTAGCACGTTTTTGTCATTTGGGTGGAAAAAAGAGGAAATGGTCTCTAATGAGGGGGCGAAAATCTAGTTTTGTAAATTCCATATAGAATAATGGAATACTGTGTCTTTTTGTGATGGGAAAGAGAATTTTGAGTACGAGACATTTGTTGCTGAGTCGCCTAGGGATGACATAGTTTTCTCTTGCAGTCGTGAAGACGGGGAGCTGTTATGCTCGGTCGGAATTGACTGAGGAAAGACTTTTGCTTGGATTGTGGTAACTGTCGGTTGTCTAGAAGGTGAGTTGCGGCGAAGGCAGGGAGCTACAACTATGCTCCCGACTTGGTTTTCCACTTAAAAATAAAGTGAGAATTTTTGGACGCTCCTGTTACGTCCATAGGCAGTTCGAGTTCTCGGTCTGGATTTTTCCATTGCGGTGGAAATAGATATGAGTCAGCATAACGAACGAATCCAGGACAGTTTTCACCAGCTCGCTAACTATGACGAGGTTGCCGCCAGTTGTATCTTGATATGGTAGCCGATTTACGGAGTTTCTTCTCTGCGGACTTTCGTGATCCTTTCTTCTTCATGCCACAAGGATTTTGGTAGTTCTCTGGATTGAGTTGTCGACGAGGCCTATGTACAAACCTCCAGTGGGGCTTCAAGAAATGGAAAAAGTCGTCAAACGGCTAAGTCTTCCTTTAATAATTTTGAAAAGACTTTAATTATTTCATTATGGAATTTTCTAATATTTCCTTATCCCTGTAAGTTACGTAAATTTTGGCTGAAAGCTCCTCGTGATTAATATGTTAAATTTTTGTGAAATAATGTATTATTCTCCAGGTGTTAAATTAATGCTTAAAGTAAAAGAGGAATCGTACCTGCTCCCTTCTTCAGTAGTCTTAATAACTTATATTAAAATAGTATTTAAGTAGGTAATATTTGCAATTTGGTAGCAAAAATATAATGAACTTAAATATGATAGTATAATAGATAATCTTGTTGAGAAATAATAATCTGAAAATTCCTTTTGACATGACAGGATTTAATAAACATGGTATTAATTTGAATTTGTGTATGTTTTAGTTAAGTACATTTCATTTTCTTTTTGTCCGATCTTTTCATAGCTCGGTCCCGGAAAGACATTACTCACAACGCGATGTCTATAAATATATACAATTACAAAAAATGCTTACTTGCTAGTTAATAAGGTTTTAACTTAGTAATTTTAACAGATAATATTGTAAGTGCCCCAAAACTCACGATATTACAAAGAAAAGTGCTGAGAACCAAATCATGGTTTGAAGGCTCGCATCTTTCTTTCCTCAATGCCGTTCGTTTTATCCATCTATGGTGTCATGAATTGACGTCGGCTGAATTTTCCCCAACTTTAGTTAGAAATTAGCCATAATATCCTGTGAATTATGATTCTGAAACCGGATGCCGTACTGTGGAACGATTGTGCGACTGTGCTAAATGGATGGCACTGCTCTCCACCATTTAGAGTCACATTTGATAGAATTTATGTGGCGTCGGTTATATTCAAAAACTGAAACTTTTTCTGCAATATTAAATGATATCTGTAACTTTATGCCACCTGTAGAATTTCAATTTGTTTTATTTTTTATTTATTTGTAGAATATTCTTTATGCCACCTCTTTAGATTAAATCTCGTTTTGTTCCGTTATTTTTTATTTATGTGTAGAATAGCCAAGATAAAAAAATTAAAAAGAAAAAATTCCTTTCTTTAAAAATTGCGAAATTAAAAAAAAATTACTTTTTACCGAAGTATGTTTTTAGCCTTTTGAACTCTTTTATTATTTCAAACTTGGCAAAAAAAAAGGGGCGCATTTTTACGCCGCTCTGGCGGAATAGTACTGGATGGAGAAAATACTATTACTTATTCACGGCATTTTAAAAACTTTTAAATTTCTGGAAAAACCGTAACTCTGAGAATGGCGCATAACCCTAAATCATCTCTTCGATTTGTTAACAAAATTTAAGTTATTTATAATCTTAACAGCTGAGCCGACATTATATTATTAATAATTATAAACATTACGCATTTTATATTACTCTGTTCTCTCAAATAGACAATGATAAGTATATGTGCTCACGTACACATCCGTTTTCAAGCTTTGATTTGAAAATATCGCATCGACCGTAATATATCCTCTGGGTATATAGTGTTTCGGAATTCACAAATCAGTGACAAAATTTTAAAAGAAGTATATCTTTAGAACTCCCGATAGACTATTAACTGTTCCCATAGATTACTTTTTATATTTGCTATATTATGTCTTTAGAAATAAATAATCACTAATAATATCTGGTACCATCATCATACCTTTTATTTCAAACGGGACTGAGTGAAACGAATATAAAATTGAGGATACAGATTAATATATTTAATTATTTCATAGCGAGAGCTCGTCTTCATAAAGAGCTCATTCTCGCTGCATTTAGCGTAATTCTAGCATTAAATTTAATGCTTTCAAATGTAAAAGGCTGTTTTTTCAATTACATATCTCTTTTAAGTGCCAAATTTGAGAAATTTTGGATTACTTCGTACTCTAAACGTACTCTTCGTTCACTTAAGTCTCTTCAAAGCTTTATGTAAAGTATCATTTGAAATTATTCTGTTTTGACCAAAATATAGTATATTATTCTCATCAATGTAAAAGTCTTATTTACTAAAATTGAAAAGTTTTGAATTATATTTTAATAAAACATTCTTCTTAAAAACCTCTTATGGGTTTCGAGTAAAGTGACACATCCGGTCACTCATTAAAGAGTTTTATGGAATTCCTGGAACGTGCCACTTTCGATTGTCCAGTTTTACCCAAAATCTAATCGTAGCGTGGTTTTCCTTATATAAGATCATAGGAAACTTACGAGAGCATAGAAAAAATACAGAAAATAAAAATTTGGGCAAATTTCATGTAAGAGTTATCGTGAGCGAAAAAGGTCTTCAAACACATACAGACACACATCATTGTAAAAATAGTAAAAAAAAACTGTTGTGAGAATCGTACTTCGTGCTTATTCACTGAAAAAACTGTCGAATTTGAAACCAAAAGCATTACTTACCTTATTTATGCATATTGGTGGGCGGAGGCAAAATCGATGACAAGAAAAGCGACAACCAAAACAGTAGCTTCAATGTGTAAACCTAACGCAGCAATTTTCAGCGTTTCGTTTAAGCGATAGCTTTGACTTCTGCGAACAAAATTAGAGAGATGGCCGTTGGAAAAACGAAATTCAGAAAGAAATCATTCATCAGGTTCTACAAAAAAAAAGGTATGGTAGCGAGTTTCCGATTAAATTATCCTAGGGTCCAGAATGCTGTCTAGGCACAGCATTCTGTCTGATTTCCAGAGAGTTCTCTTTCCTTATGTTTTGCAATAGAGGAACAAGATTATAGTGGACTACCTAAAATGTAGGTCCTAAAATTCAAACCCAAATGTTTTGGGTTCTGATAATCCTAAGACGGTACGAAACTGAGAGTTGTATTGCCAACATAGGATGAAAAGTACAATGAAATTAATAAGAAATAAACTGCTTAAAGATTAAGAGTAGTTACTTGGTAGGGAATTAATACAGTTGCTTCGTAGAAACTCTTATGATAATTAACCAGTTCTTATGATATCAGCCTTTGCTATAACTTCTCCGTTCCCTATTCCTCACCAGAATGTAAATTAATTGTGAATATTTAAACTGAGGTTTTGGGATTTGAGACTGAGAGTGTTTCTGGCATCGCGTGCGCACTTCGTGGATCCCCTTGAATTCCCTTCATGATGGAGAACATTTAATAGAAATTTGCGCGCTTCGCATTAAGCACATTTAGAAATTAAAAATGTTTATATTAGGGATCAAAATTTAAATCATCAACACCATTTTTACTTTCTTGTATGAAGTAAAAGAAGTATTGTAATCATGAAAAATTCCGGGTATAATATTTCAACTAAAATATCCATTTTGTCAATTAATGAAATTTAAGGGCGTTTTTGCCTGTCATCTGTACGTAAGGACGGAATAAAGGACTCTTTTATCCAAACGGATTATGAAATTGATTATTTAAAATGGGCTTCGTGACGTCTGAATATACGTACGTACGTATGTATGCATACATTTCTCATTACTCTAAAACGAGTATCCTCAGAATGTTGAAATTTTGTATATAGGACTGCTATAACATGTAGATGTGCACCTCCCTTTTTGGTTGCAATCGGCTGCACCAGAAGTGTATATATATATATATGTATATATATATATATATACACCCATTCTGTTACTTGGCTCCCTGAGTTGTGGTTTAGATGATGTTTTTGCGTGACAACTGTATGAAAGGATAGAATAAAGGACAAAATAATTTAAAATGGATTCAGAAGAGAAGTTTTCGTGACGTCTGTACGTACGTACGTATGTATGTATATATTTCACATAACTCAAAAACAAGTAGCCTCAGAACGTAGAAATTTTGTATATAGGACTGCTATAACATGTAGTTGTGCACTTCCCGTTTTGGTTGCAATCCGCTACACCAAAAGTGTGTGAATCTCTATACATATAACATAGTGGAGTACACGGAGCCGAGTAACATAGTGGATATATATATATACGAACTACATTACTCGGCTCAGTGTGCTCAGTTTTTTTTATTCTTATATGTTGGTAAATTGTGCATTTTTGGCTTTAAAAATGATTGAGTTATGTTGTTCTTATCTCCCGGTTAAGGTTTTTATGTCTTTAGCTAACGTGTTGTTATTGTAGAATTATCTGCAATTTAAAAGTTATTTAAATGCGGCTAAGACTAATTTTTACTTCCTTGTATGAAGTAAAGGAAGTATTGTATTCATGATTTTTTTTGTGGGCTTTTTTGTGGGCTTTCGTCGTGTGTGCTTTCGATCAGTGGGCATTTGCCTGGTCACCGCATATAACGTACCTCCGGGCTTTACTAACTGCTAACTTTCCCTCCCAAAGGGATTCCATAAAAAAAAAGCTCAAAGTAGTCTCCAAACTCTTTTTCCTTGCCATTAATCTCTCGAAAATATTCCGGCGTCCCATGTATTTTAAATGCCCCCTTGCCGAACTGACAAAACATCTATGCCTTCTCTCCAGGCCTCTTGGGGGGGGCACTATCAAAATTTTTTTTAAGTTTACAAAACTATAAGTCTGCTATGCGAAAAGCGGGGATCGAATATTATTTAAACAGTAATGATAAAATTTTCTTTGATTTGCATACAAATTCGGTTGTTAAAATGCAAACATAATCTTTAATTTGTCTAGCTTAAATTTTATTTATAATATTTGCATAGATTTACATGTTAAATTAGTAACATTTTAAGCTAATCTATATTTCTTCTGTTTTTCTCTGTCAATGTTATTATTGATTATATTATTGGTTATCTAGTTAATGTTATTACGTGTAAATTTACTATGACAGTAAATTTACTATTGACAGTGGAAGTTGACCATTGCATTATAAGTAATTATGACTGTACTCTACTACGAGTTTAACAAGACAGAAAAAAAATTTAAAAAAATAGAAAAGTGGAAAAATGAAACAGTTGTTGAAGAAGGTTTCTGTAAGCCTGTTGTCGAATGATCTTAAATAAATCAATCAATAAATAAATTAATACATACAAAATAAAAATGAGTTTTAAATCAGCATCATAATTAGCTTTTAAGTATAGAAAGAAATTCAGAATGTGACTTGCAAAACTGTACGACTGGAATTAATACCAAAAATCAAAAAAGGGGGTTGAGAGAGAAAAAACGCGTTTCTCGTTATTTATAACCCAAAAGATAACAGGAGTCGCAAGATATAATTAGGTTTTTCTACAAAACTATTTCAGATTTTAAACAAAAAATCAGGTCCTGCATACTTCTCAAGATTTCTTTGTTAGTGATTCTTATCGACATATTGAATTCTATAATCAAGATCTTGACTTCTTCCATGAAAGCACGTTCATTAACTGTAGCATCGTACTCGTCTGCAGCGCTCTCTTGAGTGAAGTAATGCATATCCTTAAGTCTTCTACGAAGTCTTAAGTCTTCTATTGTTTCGGCAACGTAGATGAATATATGAAAGCTTTTAATGATACTGTTTCTAACTGTGTTCTAAATGTAATAGGTATATCTTAAGATTTTAGTTATCTTTTATAGTCATGTCCGAAATAATAATCTTTAAATAAATCCCAACATATACGTGCATGTAGTTTTATTATTCTAGCTACATAAATGTAGAAAGATTTACATTTGTTTAAATTAAATTGCACTGAAAAGGGAGCTAAAAAATTGAAAAATTGATCAGAGCAAGATATGAATGATTCTAATAATTAAATTTTCAATTAAATAACAAGGATTCTTGAAAGTTTTAAAATTCATGGTATTTCCATATAAACTTTCGCTTCTATAACTGTGATACTGGATGTTAAGAATAATTAGTTTAAACGATTGCAGGAATCTATGCTAATTAACCAATTATTATTATTTGAAACTTAACTATAATTTCTTCTTTGCGTAGTTCTCACCAAAATGCAACTTAGTTGCAAAGCATTTAATCTGAGAGTTCTGGCATCCTTGCTTTCAGTTATGTACTCTCGCCAGCTTTGCTAAAGTTTATTCAATCCTTAGCCACTTTGCTAACCGACTTTTAAGTGCGCCGTTTATTACTTCAGCGATTATTATTATTTGAAAATAATAATAATCGAAAAGAAGGAAAAGAAATACGCAAAAAAGAAATTATAGTTAAGTTTCAAATAATAATAATCAAAACCAAATATTATTACTTGAAACTTAACTAAAATTTCTTCTTAGCGTGATCCTCAACAAAATGCAAATTAGTTGCAGAGTATTTAAGCCAAGGGTTCTGGCATCCTTGCTTTCAGTTATGTACTATCGTCAGCTTTGCTGAAGTTTGTTCAATCTTTAGCCACTTTTCCAGCCGACGTTAAAAGTGCGCCGTTAATTACTTGAGCGAGCTTAAGCAGACTGGTTTTGTATGTAGTCTCATACTACGTTATTTAAATTTGAATTTCAGTTATGTTATATGAAAATTTCTGCTACCTTTTAATGTATCTCATTTCGGTTTGGATGTATATTGGAAGAAAAGAAATCAAGGTACAAAATGAGAGAGTCATTTTTTAATTAAAATCATGAAAATACCCCTTATTCATAACATTTTGAGGAACTTCGAAATTTCAGGGCTAAACCCGTAACGCTCGGAGGGTTAATACCAACGAGTGGGGACATTTCGTCTCGTAGCAGAAGTGGTGACTTCAGTTAATTTCAAGAGTTAAATAAAAAGGTTATTTTAACCCTCCTAAAACTTTGTCATTTAAATTCGTACTGGAGCGAAAACTCGCTTTTCAATCTAGAAATGTGGGGAGAGCTTTGAGTTAAACTTCAATAAAAATAAAATTTAACTCACACGGTTTGGTTAACTGATCAAGTCACAGCAACTTGAGGGCTATCTGCCTAGAAAGAAGATTGCTTTCGTGAAGGACATTTTGAGAGATACTGCCTCGTATTCACATTACACACTCAAAAAATTTCTAAAACCACCACACAGAGGGCTCCTTCACAGAGATTTTAACTCGGTTTGAAGTACCAGTATTCAATGTTCTTTTTCAGTGTTTGTGAGCCCAATTTAAAGGGAAAATTGGAGTTGAACAGTTTCACTGGTCTGCTACTGATATGGGTTATATCATACATTTTGTAAGTTTTGGAATCGTTTTTATTATAAATTACAAAATTTCTGTACGAAACGTCAAAATAGTAGATTTTCAAACCCGAATAACAAAAGAAGAGGTTACTTAGTAATCGTATGCTGTTTGAAATTTACCATTTAAACTGTTTTAATTTTGTAATGGTGTGCCACCATTATGTGGTGGTGTGTAATTGATACTAAACGAAATACGCACTAGGTGTCGAAAAGAAAGTTACATGTGTCCAATGATTGCTGGCCTACACTAAATTTTAGTACATTGCGTTAAAAACCCTAGAAAGCGAAATACATAAAACATTTCACTTACCTACTACTTTGAACAGTGCCGTTCAAGAAATACGCTCGTGATGATACTGAATTAATTTATTTAATCATTGATGAATGAATAATATCTTACTCTAGATTAAATATGGTGTATAAGAACATTATCACTCTAAACACTAGATACACACGCAACGCGTGCGTCCGGTTATTTTCGGATATAATCTGTCCACATCGCACGCTATCGCTCTTTGTAAACATTAATTTATTCTCACTTGCATTCGAGCTGTCCAACTGCTCACGATGTATCTCTTATTTTCTGCAAAAGAGATTAGTAGGGATGGAATTGACATCGGCTGCAAATTCGACCATTAGGCCTTTTTCAGCTACATCACACTTTTTGCGAAACACGGGCCAATTACGACGAAGTGCTTAAAAGGACTACTGCAATACGCCAACCCCCAGCCAGAACCATTAAGGAGTTAAAAGCTGCTTTGAGGGAGGAGTGGATGCGACTTGCACAGGCATTCCTCAACTCTTTTGTTAACAGCATGGCTACTCTATTCTTTGTGCATGCTGTCTGTCTGTGAAAGGCGACCACACACCATAAGAGCCACATGTTCACTGTCATCTTTCAACTTCAAGTTTGGACAACATTGGATTCTTGGCCATAAGTTATAGTAATGAAAGGCATTTTCATTGCATACACATTATTGTCATAAAAATCATCTAATTTCATTATTTCTATCCAATATTTCTTGAGATATTTGGGGAAAACTGTTGAATCTCTTAATTGTGTTCACCTGCGTAAATGGATACTAGCAACCCACTCACAGGAAAAAAAGGGAAGCAAAGCATTTACATATGCAATATAAACATACATTTCTACAGTGGAGACGAGAGAGTGTGTCATCATGACGCGCCTCGGTAAAGGCGAACTAGGCATGCATCGTGAAAAATCAAGCTCTAAACTAAACAGCGGATATTATAATACAACATTAACACTTCGTTCAATTTGTTCCACAAATCCGCTGTCGGTGAGAGTTTACTGATCATTACTGTGATTTTGCCATCACTGCCTGAATTTAAATCTTTTCTAACTGAGCAAGTATTCAATGCAACAAATACTTGGCATCTCTCTTCCCGCCCCTCCTCCCGCCAGACGAGATGCTCGAAATAGATTGCCAAATTCTAAAAGCTTAGACAAAAATAACAATTAATAATATCAGCCTAAATATTTGAGTTCCTTTGAAAAATAAATTAAACAAATGCATTTAAAACACAACAGAATATATAAACACAGTAAAATTTCAAAATTTCAATAATATATGTCCTGTTGGAAATCAAATAACAGCAGATGATAAGTTTAAGATGCCCAGCTAAGAATAAATATAAAAAAAAAATTCTTTATCCGCAAAAATTGAGTAAATACAATAAAATGGCATGTAATTCGAATGGGTTCGTATTGGAATAAACTATGGTTTTATGTGCGTCTAAGCAATCTCTTTTTTTTTAGTTTCGATATTAATAAAAAAAACAGTATAGGTTGAGGAAAGGCAA
>KK120163.1:121665-159386 GCA_000611955.2 Stegodyphus mimosarum | reverse complement strand
ATATTGTTACGAATTTCACATTTATTTGGCTATTTATTTAGAATTGTAATTAGATTTGCTTCATGTTGCCTTAGCAACGCAGACGATTTTTGAAGAGAAAGCTACGTCAAAAAAAAAATAACAATAAAAATAAAAGAGCGCGTGCATTTAATGCTTAATAAATAAATATCTCGTAATTACTGTTGCCATCCAGAAAAATCTAGAAAAATTGAGATTGTTCTACTGATAATTAAAAAGCTTATAAAAGCCGAGGTGAAACAGCTCATCTCAGTTAGTTAGTTAGTAGTTGTTGTTGTTGCTGTTTGTTTACTTAATGCTGTATTGATTGTAGCGATTTCGCTGTGAGATAGAACTATTTTATCTGTTTTGAACTGAGTTTTTGCTAAACGTTTGAGTTATTGTGATATTGTGCGAAGATTTGTGAAGAAATATTTCAGCATTTTAATTTATTTTTTGTGGAAAGAATAAATTTTTGTTAACTTTTTACGACTTGTGCATTCAATATATAACGAACCCGTACGCACGTAACAATACATAACCTTAAACATTATTAACGATGAATTAAGAATGCATGATAAAGGATTTGTTTCAAAGCAACCAATAGAAAATAGTTATAAAAATGAATATATGTTTTACAACCTGCTATCCATAAGACGCAGTAATACATTCAGAGACATCGCACTGGACTATGTGTGTTGCCAATAAGATAAAATATTACCACATTTCGAATATTTAAAAAGAAAATGCAGCGATATCACATTTAAAGCTACTTTCATGGAAAATCATGATTGATTCTAACAATTTACAGCTTTTTCAAATCTTCAGGAGATTCAGAGAACTTGTAAATTGATAATGTGTTCTTTAAAACATTTTATGATCCCATTAACCCTCGGCAATACCAAATGGAATACACAAAACTGAAATATTTGAAAAGAAGCTGCCAAATAAAAGATACTAGTTGACAAATAGTGAAAGGTGAGAAAAACTTCGCTTTGTCGCAGATCTTTCAAACATAACTTACTTCCGCTGAGGTAACGCAAAAACATAACTACTGATTGCAGAAATAAGTCTCTTTTTCCAATAATAACAACAAGAGAAAATTAAAACAAACCTTTACATTCAATTTACGATAATCGTATCTGTTACAATTGCATTAATCAAAAGAGAATTTTCTGAAATAATAATTATAGGAACAATAACATAATTTTTCACTAGTTGTTAGAAAGCATCACATTTAGAGATATAAATTATAACAGAAAACTAAATATTCCATCTAAGATTTTAATTTTTTGTTTGATCAAAATCAGATCAAACAGGTTAATGAATCTGAGTCATGGAATTAATAGATAAATATTTTTTTTCTCCTTACGTATTCTAAACGATAAAGCTAATTTCAGATTATGTGAATATATTGCAAGATATACAGCTAAAAATCTTCAGTTTTACAGTGGACCAATTGCATAATTTCGAAAAATATTACGTTAGTGTAGTCACAAGAATACACTTTGTTTATCCCCACATAAGATTGCAAATAATGAAATAATTTTATATTATAAATAAATATAAATTGTTACGAATGAATGTAAAATATAAGAAAAGCTACAAATGAATGCAAACTATAATAATTTCGATACAAAATTGATTTATCCATAACGATAATTATAAAATAACGTCTATAGTGACAAAAATGAAAGAATTATTAGAACTTTGGAAGGTTCCATCTTGTCTGAAAGATGCTTAAAAAGTACATAACAAGTATAAAAACTGCAACCAATTTTCAAATTCAAACTTAGATGTAATTGTACAAGTTCTAACAGATCACGAGAGTGTTACTAATTGGTATCCATTAAACTAGGTATGCTGTGGAAATATCGAATAAAGAGTTTTGCAAATTTTTGCAGCTTCAAAGGTAGAAATATGATCTAAAAACACAAGTGATTTTAGCGGACTGTTGCAGAAATCAGAACATTATGCTATTTACAAAATAATACTCCCGGAAACAAATATTAAATATTTCCTTGTTTAACAATAATATAAGACATCTAAGAACACATAGCATCGACATGTGTCTTTTAATGCCAACGCAAACGCTTACTGTAAACTTAATGAATAGGTACCATTTCTTTATCAGAATCGGAAATTGGCGAAATATTATTCCGCACTAAGCATGCTGATATTTCGTACAGACAGATGATAATATTTATGAATAAGAACAAACATTTTGCTAACTTAAAACTCTTTTAGAAAAATATAGTTTACATTGAATATTTTACAATTTAAAATGAACGCATTTAAACTTTTATTCTCACAAACATGGAGTATTATAATAAAAGCGTGGATTACGAGGGAAATAATGCCTCGTGTTCTTCTCTGAAAAAATGTTCAAATTAAAGTATTGGCAAATTATGAAAATATACAGGAGCAAAGCCACATGTCTATTATAATAACTGACAACAAAGTTTGCAGAGTTTTGCTACAAACTGATAAAGCTCGGTCGTGACCAAAATTTACAAACGTGATTATTATAATAAAATGTATTACATACCGACTATTTTGAGCAATATATATACATGCATACACATACGCATCTATACGCATTCAGGCATTCAAGTTATAACATATGTAGTAACAATCAGCACACATACCGCACATGAGCACATAAACATATCGTTTACACGATGAATACAGAGCATACACATTACATGAAATGTAATAAAAAAGTGCTAAATACTGTTGACTTTTTACGTGGTATAATTCCATCAAAAGTTTGAATTTGAAATACTTCATCATTGGTGATGTTACTTGTTGTACGCAAGAGCTAGAGATGACATAAATTTAAAACAATATTATAAAACTTAGAGTATCTTTATGCGAATGATATAGCAAATGAAACCGTAGCATATATACACACATTAGAGAATCCCACATCTTAAGCAATGTGTTTTCTGTGGAACATGAACTAAATGTTTGTCTCTATCAGATTCAAGCTCTGGTTTCCTGGTGGTCCTCATTCTGGAAGCCCACACGGCATGGAATGTACAAGTTCTTCAAATGTATTCTTTTGGAAATATAAAAGAGTACAGATGGGTTTCACAGGCGAAACAGACACTAGAGAGAAGCTTGTTCGTAAGTCTTCGGCTGAAACTGTATCTCTGCGTATTCGGTTCTATCCCTCCGTGGCAGCGGCTGGTGCCTGACTTTTGATTGGCCATTTCTTGTTTGAGGAACTGGATTCGGGAGATCCAAACTAGCGTAAACCAGTGAACTCTCGTTTTGGTTATCGTTCTGGTCAGGCTAAAAATAAAGCAAAACAAAATGAGTTAGAGAAAGGATATTTAAATATGAAATCTTCATAGTTAAAATGTATTAAAAAGAGTAGTTAATAAATCTTAAAAAGTAGTTAAGGAATCTAAAAAGACCAGGAGGGAAAAATACACACTCCTGAGTTTAAAAAGTGTTTTAAAATTCCCTCATCTTTAAAGTATAAAGATTTAAACGTTCTGGGGATGGACGGAACTATATTAAAAAAGCTGCTAACTGATAAGCCTATGCATTCTGGTCGTTACGAAAATATTAAGGATGCTAGCCAGAAACAGCAATAGCGAATATTAACGCATACAAGGAGCCTGGCAGATTTGCTGCAAAAGATCCGACGTGTAAGTGCAAAGTACTCCGAGGTAGAATCTTGGCTCTTCACTATGAAAACTCCTGGCCACATTCGGCCATCGTCATAAAATATTTAATGACTCATATGTAGCCCTTCCCGAATCCTCACTGTACTTATCTGATATTGTTCCAGCACATTTCTTTCTGTTCCCGCACCTTAAAAAGCTCTAAAAAGAGGGATTTCCAGATAAGATATACCAGACATTCAAAGTCACGTGACGAGGCTTCTCGATGGAACCGCAGTTTTTAGAGACGATATAATCATTGTTAAAAGTGAATTACAAGCGATGACCATTACTTCGAATGAATATTAAATATTTCTCTTGATTTAGGTTGTAAGGTATACTTTTCTATCTCTTGTGTGAAATATGGAGAGTAGTGAGAAGAAGGGTTAAAACTACCCTTTATTACACACTTTAAATTATTTAGAATGCGTCAACTCGAAGCTATAAACTACACCACTGCTTGGGCGGTAACTGAAACAGTAAGAACTAAACTAAAAAATTTGAAGATATTAACAAGTAGTAAAATTACGCTACAAAGATCAGACTATTCTGTTTCCTAACAAAGCGTTGATAAATTTAGTAGCAGCAAAGTAATAGCTGTTAAAACCGTTTAACCAGTAGTAACTGCTAAGCCGAAGCTCACGTTACAACACGCACAGGGTTTTTCCAGACTCTCTAACTTCCCCTTCTAGAATTTGATACTTAACCCTTTTCTCCCACTAGTAGAATCTGCATTAATTCAAGTGCGCTACCACATTTAAATATTATGGCACTGACAGTTAGGGGAATGAAGGCTTATAGGAAAGTACTTCAAATTAAATTTAACTGGTTATTTAAAATAAATACAAATCCCTATAAGGTTAGAGCATTTTCTTTATAAACACATTCACTGAAGTTCATTGATTTAAAAAGATCCTAACCAAAGCGAAATACACGATTTAATGGTATTTTAAGAGGAATAAGTAGCGATAAAACATATTGTAAAGAAATACGTGTAGCAACAATCCAATGCTTTTATAAAACCTCTTTAAACATACAGAAGCAACTTAAATAACTCTTACCAAAATTTCTTTCATTACTTTCATCATCAACATTAAGGTACTGTTTAAACGAGACTTTCTACGAAATTTCCACGAAAAGTATAATCAAATTAGACATACGAGGCATAAATTGATGAGGAAAATTAACACCATAATAAAGGACGTCTATCGTCTTCGATACTTTTACTGGAAATTAGAATATAAAAAAAAACCTCGTACTGTTCGATAAGTAAATTAACCTGCATTAAAATAGTGTTTTGAAACTTTCTGCACTTCGATTACTAATTGATTATATTAGTCGTGATGAGGCAATTATGCGTAACTAATTCCCCAACAGAGATTTTTTCCCTTCAGATTTCTGCAATCTGTGAAGCAACCTTCCGACAGAGCTTGGAGTTTTCGCAGGAAAAGTGATTTAAGTTTAGCATGTAGTTGGCATGGAGTAGAAACATGCTTCTACAAGGAAACGGCCAAACTAATTAAATCCCGGAAAGAAATATCTAGTTATTCATGCATAAATCTAGAAAGAGATTGAAGTAATAAAGTTAGAAATGTAAAAGACTTTTTTTTTTACAGCGAAGATACTTCTCATCTGATAACATGTACCTAATTAACAAATAAACAGTTTATAAAGCTAAGACACATGCCTCAGTTTGTTTCATTCTCCCCCAATAATAACTTTACTGCAAAAAAGTAACTAATGTAAAAGTACTCGCATTCTAATACATTGAACGTGATAGAGTGTTTTAAAATATTTTCAAATGATACTGTTTTAGGTAAATCTGTAGAGACATTTAGTATTTTTGTAAAGCAGGAGAGATGGAAAAATGAGTAACGCCTTCGCGGGGACTCGAACCGCAAACCTCTGGAATACACGCCAAGTGCACTGACCACTACACATAAAGGCATGTGACGAAAGTGGGAGAAATACCTTAAAATCTATCAAATGTTTAAAAAAATATTTACCTATTATAATATTCTTGGTACACACAACTAAAAATAAAATCATTGGGCTGTTAAAAAATGCAAATTAAAGTTGTCAAAGGAAAATTTAAGTGGATTAAATGTAATCATCATTATTGTTGTTATTGTTACTTATGCTCCCTTTTGTCTGACAGGAACATCCGCCCAAGCCTACGAAATTCCTCGTGGCAAAGAGCGCAAGATACGCCTATCGTTGGCAACAGCTTTGAGCACCTTATAGTTGACAGTGCAATTTAGCTCGATTCCGCCCCCAATTTTAATGGAGAGCAGACCGGGGGGGACAGGTCCGAGGGTCTCCTGCTCCTCTCCCCTTCCACCAAGCTACATGAGAGGACTTTCGGCACACCGCATATTGAAAGTGCCGCCATGCCGCACCGACACTATACATTTACAAACATCCATGCATTTTCCGGGATTCCAACCCGGACCCTTTAACACGGAAGTCAGCGACAATGAGGGTCGGGCGGCAATCATCATTATACATATTCCATTATCCATTATTAATTCTAAAATGATTTCAAGTATCACTAAAATTTCAGTGTTCTAATCGGATAAAGCAAATTTTGCTTGAAACAGCAGTTAGTGAGAAAATAAGAAGCTATGCGTTGTAGATCTGAGTTTCTTGGATTTCTTAGGACGAATGTTACTTAATTGCTGAGAAAAAGAAGTTTAGAGAAAAGTGCAGGTTAATTAGATTTTTATAAATTAACCGTTATTCAAATGGAAAATTAAAAAATAAATCTCATTCTAAAAATAGTTTTTTTAAAGAATTCATAGTTTGAGCAGCGTTCATTGTGCAAACTATCTCGGCATAAGGATAAAGAAACTTATCTCTTTATATGAAACCTAATCTTATGAAACCTAAGAGAGACAGTTTTTGAAGGTATTGGTCTCCCTGGAGAAGCTGTTAAGCTTCAAGCTTCAAGTGGTCTATGAAGCGTTGATACAGAAATTGATTCTTCAACCAAACCTATGTCTTCTGGAAGGCGTTTTATAGTTTTTATAATGATTCTAGTTTGCGTATGATGCTACAGTACGATTGCCTCACTACAAATAGTTTCCTTAGGTCTAGCTTTCAAAACATTACCCTTGAACAAACGTATATTTTCTGGAAACCGTCTGATCACTTTGATGATGATTCTAGTCTACGTATTATACTAGGATGAAGATTGTCTCACTGCAATGGGTTCTCTTTGACATGCTTTCGAAATTGTGTTCCTTGAACCAAACCTATGTCTACCGGAAACCACTTTGATGATGATTCCAATCTGTGTGTGATGCTGCAATGAACGTCTTAACAGGATAATTTCTGTCTGACCAGCCTGCAATGTTCCCGAAACTATCCGAAACATTTATTTTTTCATATGGTTCCTTATACTCGCAGTTTACAGCATAGATATCTCATATTTCATACCATATTCAGATGCAATTTTAACTATTGATCAGAATCTGGTACACTCTAACAATGCTTCATGTTGACTTCGAAAATTCAACCACAATTTCATCTCGTATTCGCTATGTTTTATACCCTATATATAACATTTACGTTTCAGTTCCTAATATTAAATTAGATATGACAGCTCTACCATTTTCTGCTTGTAGTCTCACATGCACGAGTTTGGTGTATTGAACTTATTCAATAGAAAGACATTAAAATTATCAACTACCATATCTTGGAATGAAACTACTAAATGTTTTCCTTTTTCCCAAGACCTATCCGCTCAATCAATCGAAATGAAATTTCAGATATAATTATTTGAAGGTATGCGCCCGAGATGGTGATGACTTGAAATAATACAACGCTCACGGTTACGGTTAAAGTAAAAAGATTTCAATTTTTTTAAAGAAATCAACCATTTTTTTAGGCGAAAACTAATCAGCGCAATGAAGAAGTATAAATGACGTTGGAAGGACACACTTTCGACGAAAATTGCTGGCGTAAAATATTTGCAAAAAAAAAGGTATTGGAAAGGGCCAAAGGCAACACAAGAAAGGACAAGGGGAAAGACCTTCCTTGGAATTACATGTTTCCAACGTGTATAACGCTTCACTATAGAGTCATCACCCGTAACTTTGCAATTTCGACCTCACTCCAGTGCAGTTCCCAAACTCACTACGATGAATTCCGTGTTCTGGGGTTATCTAAAATCTGAGGTGTGCACATCAAATCCACGAGATTTGTCAAACTTGAAAGGTGCCATAAAACGAGAAGTTATACCGATTCCTCCTACGATGTTGCGTTTTTCATTGTTGCCAACAATCTTTTACATGCAATGCGTTATCGTCTGGGAAAGTGGTCCCATTGAAAACTTGTAATTCCAATAAAAGAGTTTTTCTTTCTATTCTCTTGTGCTGTCATTGGTCCTGTTCTTTACAAATGTTACGCCGGCAATTTTAGTCACACGTGCATTGTTTCAACGCCATTTATGGTTTTTCAATGACCTTATCAACTTGCATAAGAAAAAGTGAGTGTTGTCATTATTTCGAAACTTTTTACTGTCCGTAAGAGCTGCATTAATTTAAATCATCATATTCTCGAGCGTATACTTTCAAATAACAATAGCTGAAATTTCATTTTGATTGGTTCAGCGGATAGGCCATTAGGGGTGCATATGTTTTTATGAAGGTTTTTATGACGACTCTACATATACAAGTTCATTATATTCAACAAGAAAAATAATGAACTGATCAAATTACATGTCTTGAGGTAAAACTAATAAATATGTTCTCATTTACAATTTTAAGAACCTTGTACATAAAGGTCTGCCATATATGAGAGGGGTATATTGAACTTATTCGATAAAAAAATTTAATTGGTTAGAGTATCATACCTTTAAGTAAACAAAGTAAATTTTTCTGTTAATTCAAAAGTGAATTATAAGAGATGAATTAACCTAATACATTCTTCTGTGTATCATGTGCGCATTTGGTTAGTATGGCTTTCAGAAGGCATTTGAAAGAAACAAATACTTGAAGCAGCATTATATCATGTATCTTATAATATAATAATACACCATTAATCTAATTTAAAATCACATTTTCTATAAGTACTTTTTCTTTCTTTTCGGAGCCTAATGAACAATATTTTGATTTTCTACAGTTAAAGTGAACTTCGTGGACAAAAATCCATTAACTGAGAAGCATCGCTAATCCAATTAACGGAAGCATTAGCGTCGTTGAAAGTTCTGATTTTGATATTAATAAAAATGCATTTAACACTTTATTGATAATTGAAAATAAACTGAATAATTTATCTGAGACATTAAAGCACCATACCCGCGTGTTTCTCTTAAATTTTGTTTTAGGCAAACCATAAAGTTTCATCGCCTAGAAAAATGTTTTTAAATGCATGTTTCTCGAATATTCGATTTATCTACAAAGTTGGAACACGAAGTGTACGCTTTGGCTTATCAAACATTTAAATCAGTTCTTTGTTTACATGAGCTAATATTCCTTAGATCCGAAAACATATTTTAAAACATTCATTTTACTAACCATTATATTCACGGAAAATGTCTTAAGCCACTACTGAAAAGCTTTTACACTCTTCTCAGTATTAAACTGATTACTTGAAGCCAATATATTTTGTAAAGGACACCGGTTTGCTTCACACAAAAACTGTTCTTATTAAGAAGGATAAAAGCGAAGATTCCCCAAAATATAAAAATAGATACAGATGCAGAAATAGAGAAGAGCATTAAGCATACTAATTAGAATCATTTGTATCCTTTTAAAAATATCGTCGTATGTTGATAATTTTCTGTTTAAAATTGAAATCAGGACGATCAAAGCACAGTTGTTACCCCCCTCGGTTATTTCGCACCAATTTTTATTAGTAATGTTATTGAAATGTGTTAGACACATACATTCTACTCGAGAAATACACATGCATTCTTACTCGAGAATCACGTCACAGCAGATCGAATCTTGATGAATTACATTAAATAAAAATAGTTAATAATATTTAATAAATTTTAATAATATTAAATATTTAATTGCTTAAAATTTTTACTTTATTGTCTTTTAAGAAAGCTTTGATTGTTTTATTTAAATTAAATATTCTTAACTGACATTTTCTTCTAATTTTTATTTTGAAATGTTTCAAGAATTCACGATCATCTAGATATAATTCAGAAAAGTGTCACTGTTGAAACCTTTTCGGCTGCTTCTTGAAAACGCTTGACCAATCAAATTTCAATAGCTCATATATTTTATATCAATTTTATTATGTTTATTAATGCACTGAATTATTTTTGTTTTAATTTTCAATCACTTTTATTTTAATTTTGATATATGTATTTCCTGTTAGATTGTTGTCCCCTTTCATGATCTAACGATGACTTAATTATTATCTCTTGATCATTTAATTAATTTTGCAGCATACTGCGCGCGACTTTAAAAATATATTTTATGACGCTATTTGCCTAAGAGGAAACATACCTTCGAGGAGAACCTTATAAGGAAACTGACTCCTTTTCATGTCACAGTAAGGAAAACCACATAAACCAATCATGCGGCCAGTTCGCCTGGGTTTGGACCCATATCGAACTATCAGAATCCAGCGAATTTAACCACTCGGCCTCTAGTAGAATCCCGTAAAATGTAAAACCGGAATAATTTGTTACAGTTTGTCAAAACTCGAATTCTCACTGAAGATCACTAAAGTAAATGCAGATGTTGGAATCCTCCTAATGGCCGAATACTTAATGCTAAGCATTTTTCGAGAATGGCCAAAACCAACGGTCATTTAATCGTCCCATCACCGATAACGTCCATGTGGACCAGGAGGCACCACATGGGACGATCGAATTACACCTGTAGAGACATTAGGTTATTTCGGGAACAAGAATGATGAAAAATGAGCAACGCCTTCGCCGGGAATCCAACCACGGATCTCTCGGTTACGTGTTGAACGTGCTGCCCACTACAACACGAAGGCATGCGAAGAAGGAGGGAGAAATGCTTTATATACTCCCCCTTTTATAGGGCGACTGGGGATTAGGGGCCCCAATCGCCAAATCGTAGTGGTGGAGAATCATCATCCACCCCCTTTTAGTTCGGGTGCCACTTATAGAGACATTAGGTTACTTCGGAAGCAAAGGTGATGAAAAATGAGCAACACTTTCGGCCGGGAATCGAACCATGGACCTCTCGGTTACGCGTCGAGCGTGCTGATTACTACACCACGACGACATGGGAAGAAGGCGGGAGAAATACCTTATACATTCACGAAATAGGTAAAGTGAGCTGAAGTTTTAAAGGGCAACAAAAAGAGCAACGGATTTGAAGGCCTCACCCCTTCTTCTCCTCCCACCAACCAATTGAGAAGACTTCGGCTGGAAAATATTTTAAACGATGCTATGTTACAATCACATTATACTCTTATAACGCAACGTTTCGCAAATAAAAAGCTATTCAGACAAAGGCATGTATTTCAAGAATTTAGTAGGTTACAAGTAGTAGGCTAGTAGTAGTTAGTAACAGCTTAGTAAATTCCAATGGATATTAAAAAGTATAAATTTTAGTTTTCTTACAAAACGGAAAAGATACTAATGTCAGATGTTAAAGCTTGAAAACCCGGGAATCGGAATGAAAATGCCACTTATAAAATTCTATTTTTTTACCTAAGCAAACTACTTTTTTTCATTTTTCGCCCTTAAGAATGCTAGAGAAGAAACACGCAGAAGAATTTTTCTGTTAACTACGAAGAAAAATCCTAATTAATTTCACTGTCGTTATTTAAATTTTCCAACCGAATATTTTTATTAATTTCACACAGAAATCTTGTACGGCAGAGGATATCAAACTTTTTTTCTATTTTATACCACATAAAAAAGAAACAAATATATGTAAGAAAAAGGATGCTAATCTATATTCATTCTGCACGTTCGTTTAAATTTTTTGTTTTAAGATTGTACCACGAAACATAATGCGATATACCATTACTGGTACATGTATCACTATTTGAAAATCGTACGGAGGAAAAAAAAAGGGCGACAGAGAAGAAAAGAAAATTATTAAAATTCTTGTTAAGATACGTCATTGTTTTGATTAGAAATGCCTGATAACTAATATTTCTGTTTTTCGCGCAACACAATATGAATTATTCACAATATGACACTATATGAATCATTCATGCTCATCTTTGCAAAAATTCCAGTCTTTGGCAAAAGGTGACTTCTTTAGTTTCTCTTGCATATTAACATTATAAATCAAGCGAAGTAAAAAATTACATATGTACACTTATCTTTAATTTTTGTGTTTATTTTATTTTAATAATATTTATCTTTATTAATTCTTATGAAATTTAATACGTCTAAATAATTTCTATAAACATTTTCATCATTAGTGTAATTAACAAATTATTTTTCTAACGCCGTATATTATGTGCGTGCCAGCACAATTATCATTAATGCGCTAGCTAGTAAGAGTCTGCAACTTCTTTTATTTTCAATAAAAAAAGAGGGGGGAGAAAAGAAAGAAAAAAAGAAAAGGATACTTTAAAAACAAAAAAAAGAAGCAGGAAGCCTTCAGCAGTAAAGCACTTAATTTAATTTGTTTTTATGACTACAGGGTAGGATTGTTGAAATAGAACTTGCTAATTAGTTAATATAAACAAGTTTCTAAAAATTTAGGAATAACTTTCACTGCTAGAAAGTAATCGCAAATAAATATAAAATTACTAACATATTCATTGAAAAACAAATTAACGCCTTACCGACAGAGCTAAGCTCGGTAATCTGAATTTTAAGATATAGAGAAAGACTTTTCAGAAAGGAATTAATTTTACAAAAAAAGCTTTACACAAGGTAAATTTAAAAAATTTGCAATTCAATTTGCTTATTAAATTAAACTACACGAAATTCTGATATTTTGCGTTATTTATAGTGTATTTCGCTATATATGTAAATCCAGGGAAGAATCTACTACTGCACACTTTTTTCTCTTTATTTAGAAGAAAAAAATAAGGTAAGCGAAATGAAAAAAGGAAAAATAACTTTAAAAAATATAAATGTTTTTTACCTGAGTTTTGAAAATATAAGGAAGTAACAGCTAGGTTGTAAATTATTCTAATTAATTGTTTCCTAAAATGTTCCGTGAATGCTTATTTTTATGAGATGACAGAATTATTTCAAGATGAATAAAAATTAGTTTGAATGTAGAGTAAAAAATCTATGTTTTCTCCTCAGGGCAAGAAATCTCAAGTTTAGTAACTTATTTATATCTGCATTGTTGATTTAAAAAATGTAAAAGTATATCAAAGGAAAGTATATTTTTCTTAGGAACTGTTAACTTAGATTAATGGACACAACAAAACAGTAGTAAAAAAATTCAGCGAATGTGTAATCTATAAATATAAATAAAATAATCAGTTACGAATTATATACACATCTTCTGTTCCATGTTCATTTCTCAACCATAACAAGGGCTTCTTTTTAAAAGACTTAGATGTTGTAAATTAATAGAATATATCACTTGGTAGCTATGAAGGAACAGAAGATGGCTTTCCATTTTTTCATTAAAGTCATTAATTTCTTAGCAACCATAAAGGAAAAAAATAATACCATAGCCCTATTTTAGTGCATTATTTTATTTCTCCGTTCATGAGAAATCATTTACTATACTATTGTTATTAGCCCAAAGGCGCAATTAGTCCAAAACGGCTATTAATTTTTCTTTGGCATTTTGCGTCGTCCAGTATAAAACAGCGTTTCACTTATCAGATTGTTGCCACCAAATATTAGAGCCCTGCAGTATATTTAAAGAAATTAAATAATGAATGTATGCATGTTTCTAGCATTGTTAAAAAACACGGTATATAAAGACAGCAAATTTTGAATAACATAGTCCTTCACTCGACTATGGGCATCTGGAAACCCAAATTTGGAATTTGGAGTTTATTTATTAGCTGTTTCATATTCTGTAAAACTTTAACGAATTTTTGATTAACAAACTCAAATGATTTCAAAGCGAGAAATGGCAACATAGTACGCAAAATAAAAGACCTTTTTATCGCGAGAGCCTGCGCATCGGAAATTGTAAAAATATGCTCGTTTTTAATATTTTGTGATATTGTTGTTGAACTGAATTTTACGGTTTAAGTGCAAAGAACATGATATTCAATAAATAAAGTTAACACACGAAACGTTAAAAACGTCCCTGTGGGCGTAATATAAAATGTGAAAGTTTTTAGACTTTTTTAATTAATTTATTTATTTTTATTTGTCTTGATGCTTTCATTTTATCGCAAGGAGGTACCACATACAACAGACGCCGTTTAGTGCGATCATTCGGATATTGGTATTGTTAAGTCATACCCATTTATATACAAAACATGGAAAATACATCACTTATTATGATCAAGAGTTCGGTTGATATGATCAAAATATTACAGAATAAAGTCGACAAATAAAAGGCAAAATCGTGAAATAAGATCAAAACTGATGATAAAAAAATATATAGAAGTTATATATGCTATATAAAATACAGAAAAATGTCGCAAGTAAGGAATAAATAATCAAATATCTTAGTTTCGATTTTTGTGCAACATTTATAATCAAATAAAAGCTAAATTTAGTTTTAGATTTTTCAGTAACTCTAGCGATTTTGAGAGTGATGACTGACGGGTCATTTTTCAGGAAAAAACAAAAATCTGCAGAATTGATTTGCTTTTATTGGGGTAAAAAAAAGTCTGTTAAAACATCTTTGCCAAACTAAAGATGCATTTTTTTATATTTGTTACATAATTAGTTTAATTTTAGTTGAAGAGAAAAAAGATTGTTAGTTTTGTTTTATGAAAGTGTCAAAAATTTAAATGCTAAAAATAAAAACAAGATTATATATTATAATAGACAGGATGTTAATTTTAGAACTTACGTTAAAAAGTGAGTTATTTTATTTTAGTTAAAATAAATGTGATTTGGTACAGTAAAAGAATAAAAAATAATTTCAGAACTTTACTGCAATGCAAAAAACGTATTATTCGCGTGTTATTTCAAGGGACTATGTGATAAAATTTAACTGTGTAATGTGTGTTAAAATAAAATCTAAATCTCAGTAAAAAGTGATAACTATAATGAAATTCATTTATTTGCATTTCTTTAAGTACACGTGCATTTTATTAAGAAAACATAGCTCATTATATGGACTTTTTTAATATCCGGACTGGCTGCAGTCCCAGTTAGTATATACATTTTTAATTGCTTTGCATAAAATTAATACCAAAGTCACGAGGATATGGTATGGCTTAGTTGTATATTATAACACATAATAACGTTAAGTCCCATAATATAAGGATTCATATTATTGGACCAGTTAAGCAGTTATAAAGTCATTAAAAGTGAAAGACAATATAAAAATCTTATACTTATCTAAATCAATGACTACTGGTAAGCCTTGTAGAAGATAAATATTATTCCTGTAATACAATTACAGAACTTGTCGAGTCGCGTGGATTATAAACGTCCAGCGATGTAATATAACACTGTAGAGTTTAACTATCAATTTAATTCATCGCTGCTAATCCTAAGCTAGACTCTAAAGAGAGTAGACTCTGAACACGGGTTAATTTCTAAGTAACTAAGCTAGACTTTGAACACGGGTTAATTTCTACAGTTAATCTTAAGAGTTTATAATAAAAATAAAATAATCTTATAATACCGCTACGTAATAGTTACAAACTAAATATCATAACGACTTATCCACCACTACTTGTTTGTGCTAAAGAAAAATTAAATCTCTTCACATAAATCTTGTATCCTTGTTCACTTTTACTCATGTTCACTTTTTTCTCCACATTATTGAAATTTTGATCCCCGATGCAAAGGTCTGAAAATCTCAAGACTGAAAATTATTTCTGAGGATGTATACGAAACGTTTCCCATTACTCGGACTATTTGAAGTTTGCTAGCAATAGCGCTAAATGTTTAGTGCTCAGGCTAGAATAATTCAAGTATCTAAGTATCCAAATGAAAGGTAGTTAAAAGCTAAAGTAATAAAATAATAAAATGTCTCTATAAACTTAACACTAGACACAAACTATAAACTATCTTCATAAGCGTAAGAAACAGTTCACACTCTCATTAGACTTTCCCGTTGACTTACGTACACTATCCCTATGCGGAAATGCAAAAGTTTAAATATTTTGTGATCATGTAGAGACATTAGATATTTTAAGCAGGAGACTTGAAAAATGGGAAATACCCTTCGCGGGACTCGAACCGCGGACCTCTGGAATACGCGTCGAGCGTGCTGACCACTACACCACGAAAGGCACACGCCAAGAAGGCGAGAGAAATACATTACATACCCCCCTTTTAAAAGGCGACTGCGGTTTGGGGGATCCAGTTGACAAATCCTGGTGGTGGAGAATTATCATAAACCACCTTTTTTAGTTCAGGCGCCACTGTAGAGACATTGGGTATTTTAAGCAGGAGACATGAAAAATGAGCAATGTCCTCATCGGGACTCGAACCACGGACCTCTCGAATACGCACCCAGCGTGCTGATCAACACAGCACTAAGGCATGCCAAGAGGGTGGGAGAAATACCTTATAATCAAATCTGCAATTTTTACGGTAGTTCAGGTGAAAGAGAATTTACTAAACCCAACATGTTGGGACAATATGTATAGTATAATGAGATTGATGGTCACAATTGTAAGAGCTGATAGAACATGACAAAACGATTTTCGAAATGTGGCGAAAGATGAAATATGATCGTGAAAGTAGAGTAAGTAGGAACACAGATAAAGAAAACAAAGAAAGATCGTTTGATTCGTGAATATTTACTATTTTGTATTTAAAACAATTGTTCAAATGACCACGTACTGCAGAACACGCATCATTTGGTATACACATTAGAAGATGCACCAGCATGTTACACACTTCTGCAGCAGCGACAGTTAATTCTAGTGACAAGATCTTTAGGAGAATCAATCTGCGTCTCATAAACGAGATTTGTCGTCGTAGGGATGTATGTATTGCAGTGATCGTTTTAACTTGAACAGTTTTGTAAATATCAAACACTATTTCTTGTAAATACTCGTGAATTAAAGGATGTTTTGTTTTCCATGCTTTTTCACACACTCTCGACCACGAACTGAAATCAGTGCATCGCCGACATGAATGACCGGTATACATTATGAAAGATGTTCTATCATGTCACGTACTTCTGTTGCAAGGCAGAATTTCTTGCGACAAAATCTGTGTCAGTCAACCGGCGTTTCGTAAATGAGATTCGTCGTGCTTGTGATGTATGTATTGTAGCTACTTGTCTTTCATTTGAACAATTCTTGTGAATATCAAACACTGATTCTTCTAAATATTCTTAGGAATTTTGGATTTATTTAGCTGTTTTTAGTAGAATTTGTAATTAAAATTGTTTTATATTCCCGTGCAATGCAGCACGAGACTTATTTGAAGAGAAAGTGAGAAAGTTTCGCCGGAAAAATTAAAATACAGCAGCACGCGCATATAACAGTTTTAATAAATAGATATCTCGTAATTGTACTCTTTCGCTATCCAGAAAAATCGAAAAAGTATCAGAATGTTCTCGTGCATGATTAAAAAGCTTATAAAAGCTTGAGAAAACATCTCAGATCAGTTGTTTATGAGTTGCTTACTTAGTGCTTTTATTAATTGTAGCGAATTTGCGGTAAGATCGTATTAGCTTTCTCTGTATTTTGAATTGAGTTCTATTTAACGTTTTAGTAGTTCAAAATAACTACTGTGAGATATTGCGATATTGTACGAACATATCTCAGGATATATTTCAGCATTTTATTTCTTGTAAAAAGAATAAATTTTATTAACTTTTATCGACTTGTGCATTCAATTTATTACGAACCCGTACGCACGCAACAATATTCATGAACGAAATGACTTTTTCATGTTCTTCATATTTATTGTGTTTCCGAGTGTGCATTCCACTACGCTATGTATTTGAACGCTATATATATGAACGCTATGTACATGAAAATTTACTTTTGGTATGTTCCATCAGCTCTTAACGTTATGTTCATCAATCCTGTTACAACCTGCATACATAACGACCCAATAATTCTGAAAAGGACCTCGAAAATAATATTTTAACATTAAAACACAATAAATGGCAACGAAAGAGTTCCGAATACATAACAAATACTTTAGAGTTTGAATAATAATTGATTTAAATACAAATTAGCAAATCTTAACTTCAATACTTGTCAACTGCTTAAACCGGTAAGTCACTTAACGTGTTTACACAATTAAAAGTGATTACAAAATCAGTCTATCTGCGTAGTAATTTACAAACAGAATTAAGAAAAAGAAACAAATAATAAGCACAAAGGATATAATTGTCGGTGTTGAAGTTTAAATTACAATTCTTAACAACCACGACGTCTTTAAATTATGTAAGGAATGCAACCTGTCTTCTTTAACGTTTTTAAAAAGTTTGTTCTAAGGAAACAGAACATAATTCAATATATTTAACTTGTTAGAAACAGACTTCAATTCCTAAACAGATAATTACAAATGCTGCAGAAGTGGAAATTGAGTTGCTACCGGGAACACGAAAAGGAGAATTGGAAGTTCAAATTGTGTACCTGTGGAAAACATATAAATTCCTGACATTCTAAAACGGAATAGAATAAAGGCTAATAGCATTAACCTCCCCTTTATATCCTTTCCTGTCCATGAGGTATTTAAATAAACCTTTAACTTCATTATTCGCATTTAAATATAATTTACGTAAAATGAAAATGAAGCTTCTGTTACTGGAATATATTTTTAGCGTTAGAATGCTCTAAATTAGAATTAGGTTATTTCGAAGCAGCAGACATGAAAAATGAGTAATGCCCTCACTGGGACTCGAATCTGGACCTCTCGAATACGCGCCGAGTGTGCTACCGTTACACCACGAAAGCACGGTGGAAGGAGTGAGAAAATACTTTATAACGAGGGTTTTGAATGTCTAGATTTAAACCCGAAATTTACGCCCATGAAATAAGTATACATGCAATGGGTTAACAATCTGAACACTGAAGTACTGAAAACATTTGTGTTATGTTTCTCCTGTCTAACGTCCCAGCCTTTTTCAACTAGTGAATCAAGAAAATTTTCAGAACAATTCACACTGAAGGAGGTTATATTTACTTTGTTACTTTCCTGGAAACATGTACAGAACATTACTTTACATTGGTGTCCTGTAAATTGTGGCCCATGATTATGTTCGTACATGACGAATTGAGGAACACAAATTTATTTGGTATCGCTCCTAAGTCAGACATCTTCGACTTGCTTACATATTCTGAAACATTAGTGAAGAGAAGGAGTAAAATATACCGAGAAATACTCGTACATGATAATATTATGAAGCTTCATACACAGCAAAGTTTTTATATGCAAGCAGACATTTGAAGTTAGATGCCATTATATAAGGACATTCACAATTTTCATGTGATAATAAATATAAAATTTTAAATTTATTTTCTTTCTCTGAAACATAAAATCATGTTATGTGTTTTGGTTTAAAATAACGCGTATGATTTTCGATATAAGTTATTTAATGGTAAACGATATATGAAAAACACTACCGACGGACTTTGTCTGCTATAATTTCTCCAGATGGTATCACAAAACATGAGCAAGTAATTTTTATAGAAATATATATATAAACTTATCCTGAAAAACTTCTTGTCCGGAATCAGTGCGGTCTGAAGCATTTGCGGTCAATCTGAAGCGAAGATGAAAGCGTTTTATCGCCCTCGAACTGATAGAATTTTACCTAAAATCTAACTGAAGTTGTAACTAACTAACTCGTCAGCAAACTAAAGTTGTTTTTTTACCCCATTTTAAATTTAACATTAGCGCTTATTTCTTCCATTTAATAATAAAGGAAGATTCACATGTCCTGTGATAATTACGTACGGTGAGAGAGAGAAAAAAAATTTTTTTTCTTCAGCTTGAACTTTTTGTACAGTTTTCGGAAAGGCACGGATAGAACAATAAGTAATGTACAATGTTTTAATTATTAAAAATATTTCTTTTAACGCATAAAATTTATTCTCGCATAAAATAACTATTAAATTAACTATTATTACAAATATTGGAAGATATTTTAAACTCCTATAATGCCTAACGTAATGTAGGATAAACATTTGTATTAATAGAATTCACAAAGAATGTTTCTAATGTTACATATCGAACAGTTCTGAATCTAATAATCATTTACGAGCTGTTTTTCAAGGTTTTAACATACATTATAATGCAAGATTAGAAATTTCCCTTTTTACTATGTATTTTACATTCATATGACGTCAGAACATTTTAACCTGCCTTCCCAAAACTGAATTCGGTTTTCAATCCAATGCTTTTTAGAACGAAGTATATGTTGAATAAATATTTTCTACACCACAATTTAAAGGTAACAAGATTTAAAAGGAACACGAATATTTCAATGTGGATCGCCAAAGAATTTTTCTTCGCTGAAACTCCAGTAACATAAGTCTGTTCTTCACATTGTAGAACAGAAGGAGGAAAAAAAACTGAAAAAAATTTACATCGGAATTTAATTATTCAAAAGAACGTCTTCGTTGTGACAGGCGACGCTGAAAAGCAATTGCAGGAAACGGCTGCTTGGAAGGAGGACAGAGGAGAAAGTAAAACAAAAGAATTCAACAGCTCGGTGCACGTGTCTTTTAAACGCACTGAAACGTAACAAGATGGCGTCTGCATTGAACAGACAGTTTTAGTTAGAGCTGAATAATTAATGAAGCTTCCATTAAGGAAGAAAGGCCTTAACTGGATATCCCCCAATGCTGCTTTCTCAAATGCATGTTCGTTCTTTAGGTTTAACAGCGTGCCCCTAGTGGGTTTTACAGGTCAGCACTTTCACATGAATACAGGAAAATGAAAAATAGTTTTCTGCTTTTACAGATTAAGATAAATTCTTCTCTTTTCCTTTTTGCTTATATTATAAACATGTGATTCGATTTGTTTGTTTTACATTTTATTCAGCAACTGCATATAGTCGTTTCACATGATACATTTTCTTTTTAAAAAGAAATGAATTTAGTTTTTGGGTAATTTGCATTGTTCTTAATAAAGATACTTGAACTGTATTGATGTAAATTAAAGTAAATATTTTATTGCTACTATGTTAACATTTGTTTAAAATAACGTTTAATTTGCATTCGTTTATTTTAAAGTTTATTTGATACTGTTTCTCTCGTCCAGCTTTAAATCTTATTTTCAACATCGAGTTTATGGGTATTGATTTGCTGTAATTTAAGACGAAGCCCCGACTCACCAAGCCAAATGAATGTTTAGCAAAATGAGACCATGATGACCATTTGGTAACATTGGGACCATCAAAATAAGCCTCCAGCAACATTATATCCCGTTATGCTAAAGGATAAAATCTCCCGGCGCAGGAGCCGAAGACATCTACCTCACGCGTCGGCGTGAGATCTTTCCTCGTGCAGACGCCGCAGACATTGAGAGATACTTGTTCAGATGTATGCCTCCTGGCGCACATACAATTCACTCTTGAGAAGGTTATCGATAACCCCGGAACAGCGTTTTCTAAGCAGAAGAACTAACCATAACAGCGGCTACTAAATACGCTCTGGCTTCGCAGTGTATTTTCATCACTATTTACTCAGACAGCATGTCCACTCTTCTGGCGGTCTTAAATCATAACCACTCCTCTCCACTCATCGTCAACATACAGCATCTTCTGCAAAGCAATGCCCATAAACACATACAAGTGGTATGGGTTAGAGCACATGCAGATCTGATAGGCAATGCAATAGCCGACAAACTTGCCAAAGAGGAAAGTAGCAACACAAACGCAGAGGAGATCATAATTCCAGCACTTTCCTTTTACTTGAAAATGCAGCTGCTTCAAAACATCACCCTTAAATGGCAATAGGAATGGGTTTTAAGTGATACCGGAAGACGTACTTACGATTACATCCCAAAAGTTAACCTTCAAAGACACGTGTCCGTCCCACAAATCTCCAACTTTGTTATGGCTCACGGACCGTTTCCTGTTTATTTCCTTCGCTTTGGTATTTCCGAACCTGCAACGTGCATCTGCGGAGCAGAAGGCTAACCAGACCACTATGTCTATCAATGTCCTCTCACCAACGCCTGTGTTTCAACAATGTGGACACTCACAGTCGCTTTATTATACAAAATCGTACGACTGCGGATAAGATATGTCAGATCATCATCACAATTGCAGCCCTGGGACAGGACATCTACCAGGTCATACCAGAGCTGCACTGCATTCTGAACGCAATCTGAAAACGTAGTACAGCATAGTATGACTGCTAATCACAGTGTACGGCAAACCACGAAATTAAACATGCTCATTGCATTCGTATTCGTCTAAACTCTCGAAGAGTGCTGCCAAGAGCTCTAGGAAGTTGTTGCTTTCAGTCATAGGAGGACGTGGAACGTTTACCTTCTTACGTGGCCGAAGCCCACGAAACACGAGTTCCTGAGCCGGAGTCCTATTACAGGCTAACAAGATATGTGATAAACATAGCATGAAAAAATAACGTAAAAGCAGAAAAGTATTTGTAGCAATTCCTTGTAGGGTGAAAAAAAGATAGTAAATTTAAAAGTTATACGAAATGAAGCATGTCCGTCGATGTCGAAGCTTGTATGTAAAGTACCGGTGGAGAAGTAGGAGCCATAAGATGGGTCAAACGGTACACATATGGGACGTTTACCTGCTTACCACTGTAAGAGGCCAGGCGTCCCCCCTCCACCACCTGTCTATTAAATGTACTTTTGTAATGTACTGCTTTTTCATTTCACTAGTAATTTAAATACTGTACTATTTTTACATTGCACTAGTAATTTAAATACTGTACAATTTTTACATTGCCCTATTTATTTATTTTATTAGTATTTATTACTTACGTACTTTTATATTGCACAACTTTTTATTGTGCTACGTTTATGCTTTATGTTCTCTGTTTTAAACTCTGGCACTGAAATATGTATTTTGCAGCCTCTTTACCCAAATCTGTAGCCATTATACAGCCACCTAGCCCCCGTAAAGCCATGTTCCTCAGCTAAATCCTTTAATTCTTTAATAAGCGCTGGATAGTGAAGGACGAGATGCGTACACCTGCTTACCTCTGCTAGACGACAAGTCCTCCAGTACTCCGTCACCTGTCACCTGTATATCTCCTGGTGTATACGAGCTTTTAAAGGTGATTCCATAGAAGTAACTTTGAAAATGAACTTTACTAAAAATTCTTCTAAGTAACTAAATTTCCAAACGCATTTTCAGCGAATGTTGTAAACATGAGATTGCAATGAATTGTTTACTTGCATTATAACAGCACTAAGCACTCATCCTCCTGTGCACACCACCTCCTTCACAAAATAATACATCGGTAGGAGAACATAAATAATAAACAACATTTTTAAGTTCAAGGTGAATTTGAAATAATTTTTTTAAATTGAAATTTTGTCTCTGCTGTAAATAAAAAGGTTTCGCTTTTGTTACTAAAGTCATAGGAGATTCATTCTGTTCTTTTATGTATTCGAAAAGCTTGAGAGCATACCTAAAAGCAAAAAGTTGTGAATGTGAAAGATTTTCAGAAAGGTATTCAATCAGTGCTTACATTCAAGAGTGTTCATCCATAGATCAGTATCCTAGTGTACAAATTTCAGTAAAAGTAAAATTTTACTAACATAAATAAATAAATATAAATAAAAATGTAAAAAAGTTGAAACCTTTCAGATTTTATAGTACGGCCAAAGGGGCGTTTTTAATGTTTTGTGCGTTACCTTTATTTATTAAATATCATGTTCTTTGTACTTAAACCATTAAATTCAATTCAACAGCAACAACGCAAAATAATTTAAAAACAGTATATCTTTAGAAATTCCGATATACAATCTTGCGCGGTTGACGATAAAAAAGTTTTTTTTTTGTACCGTGTTGCCACTGCTCGCTTTGAAATCGTTGAGTCTCTTAATAAATAAATTATAAATGCTCTACAAAATATGAAACAGATAATAAAATGAATTCCAAATTCCAAATTTGGGCTTCCAGATGCCCCTATTCAAAATTGTCTGGCTTGTTTTATCACAATGCGGGAAACATATACACATTTATGCGGATTTTTCATTATTTAATTTCTTTAGTAGAGGGCGATAATATTTCGTAGCAACAATTTGAAACGTGATTTAGACTTTTAAAGTTTTCGACGCAAAATATCAAAACAAAATTAATAGCTTTTTTGAGCTAACACCCTTTGGGCTAAAAATAAAAATATTAGTAAATTAGAGTTTTCCAAAATTCAATTTCTTCAGCAATAAAATTGAAAATATCTTACTTTCTTTAATTTCTTTAATAGAGGGCGATAATATTTCGTAGCAACAATTTGAAAAGTGATTTAGACTTTTAAAGTTTTCGACGCAAAATATCAAAACAAAATTAATAGCTTTTTTGGGCTAACGCCCTTTGGGCTAAAAATAAAAATATTAGTAAATTAGAGTTTTTCAAAATTCAATTTCTTCAGCAATAAAATTGAAAATATCTTACTTTCACGTTTTCGTAGAGCGGTCTATTGTCCGGAGAAGCATTACCATCCCGTTTGGTTGCAGTATACAGAGCATCCGGTGGTATTGCCCCAGGTTTAGACCTTCCGTTCCGGATTAGCTCTGCAGAGCGTGCACTGCTATCGCCGTCACTAAACAGAAAAATAAAATTTAAATTGAAGTTCACAACAAGAATCATTATAAGAGGAAAACACATTTTAACTCTCTAATAGCCGAAATGAATTTACTAAATTCTGTTAATATTTTTGTATATTCTTTTTAATTGCCAAACATTTAGTTCAATGGGGCCAGTGAGTAGAACGGTAACAGCCATGTGCTAATTTGGAATATATTTTAATCTGTCATACCGATTTCATACTGGAAGTTATCATACTCCCCATATCATTGTGAATTGTTAATATCAAGCGTAAACACGATTCAGTGCAGCGATTGATGCGCTTATTTGCTGACTAATAGATTAATAATAACAAGACACTGTTGATAATGATTCATAATTGCACGAGATAGCAGTTGTATTATACAGATTTTCACGCAATCAGAATTCTGTGGGTTTGATTATTGTCGTTATATTCCAAAAGTATAATATTCGTTTTAAAACTGAAGTAATATATTCAATAAAAGTTTGTCCAGCATTATTTGCGACGGTCAAATTCAATAAATTAATTATAACAGAATTGTTTCATTAAATCAAATGAAAAAGCATATTAAGAAAGGATTTGGATTTTCGTATTGAAAGGAGTTACACAATAAAAATGCCAACAGGAAAACGTTATAACATTATTTTGCATTCTTTCATATAAATTCATTTCGATAAAAAAATGCTTATTTGAGTTTGATTTGGCTTAAACATAAGGCCATTTGCTTCATAATAACTGTTACATGTTTCACAACTAGCGTTACGTAATAGAGAAAAGGAAACTTGTTTTGTTTGTTTGTGTGTAGAAAATGAATTATGCACTCACAGAAATCGAATTTGTATCGTTGAGTTGCCAACTCACATGATGCTTTTCTACAGCAAGACTATGCAGGAACAATATATGTAATTCCTCACAACCACACAGAAAGTATCATTTGAAACGCATTTTATTTTCCGAATTCAGACGCCGAAACTGCGGTAAATGCGGATAATTTGTTCTTACTGGTCCAAAACAATTAAATTTGATATTACTTCATTTATAGGATTATATAAGATTTCAATTCATTCCAGTTACAAGCTCCTTTTATTTTCAGTATTCCAACCCATTCCAGTTTCATGATTTCAACTTCCAGAATCCCAGAATCCGGAGATTCAATATGTTTGGATCGCTTTTCTTACAGGGACAAAAAAAATCGAAATTGTCGTTATTTTATTTATATAATTACATAGCATTCCAATCCATTTCAGTTTCAGGATTTCGGTCTCCCGGATTCCAGAAATATGAATCACTTGTTCCTACTTGGTCAAAAACAAAAAACTTGATATTACTTTATTTAGAGGATTATATAGACTTCCAATTCATTGGGATTTCAGGATTTCTTGATTTGCAGGATTTGAATTTCTCGGATTCCAGACTCCGGAATTTCAGTAAATGTGGATAGTGCGTCAGAAAAAAATCAAACTTGCTATCCTTTTATTTGCAGGATTATATATGCTTCCAATCTACTCCCGTCACGGGATTTCTTTATTTACAAGATTCCAGCATACATTTACAGGGTTCTTTATTTGAAGGATTTCGATCCATTTCAATTTCATGATTCCTTTATTTACAAGATTTCAGTTTACAAGATTACAAGTTTCCAGATGTTGGAACTCAAGATTGTTTGTTTTTACTCGGCGAAAAAAAGCTAAGTTATTATCACTTTGTTTACAGGATCCCAGTAGCAATCCGTTTATTTGCAAGGTTCTAATCCATTTCAATTACTAAATTCCTTTATTTACAGGATTCCAATTTAGGTTTTTTATGAGTCGGACTGCAATCCATTCAAATTAAAGGATTCCTTTATTTACAGATATCAGTTTTCAATATAAAGCCTTCAGAACTCCAGTAAATGCAGATCGTTTGTCAACAAGCAGCCAAAAATTAAATTCCTAATAACTGAAACAATTATCTATTTATTTAAATTATAAAACTGGTTATAACTTAAAATTAAATCTTGTAAATAAATTAATTGTTGATAACCAGACATGCTGAGGATTTTAGGACTCGATTTATATTAATTGAAATGATTTCTAAAAATTATAAATTTATTCCAAACCAGGGATGCAAGAAATGAAACACAGTATACTGTTAATTATTGCATTGTAATATAGTTCATTATGCAATTCTTTCATTAAAAATATTTTTTTTTTCATTAGAGTAAATACATATTGAAGAAAAGGCAATCCAATAATCCATAATTATGGAATGAGCTCTTCGGTTAGCCTGATATCTGAAGTTTTACAAAATTTGTATTCTAAACTTTTCTATTTCACAGATTATGCACTTCAAATACTCAGATATATGACACTGTGCCTAAAATTTACTAAAGAATTAATATGTTTTTTCAGTTACAACGTGCCTAAATACATGATAATATTTTGAGTGCATGAGTTATTGTAATAATCAAGTATACTGCCCTCCAAACGTTAAGGAGCAACATGTTTTTGAAAAAGGCTCACTATTACAAAAATGTCAGTCACATTTAAATTTACACTTTATATGCATGATAGTAATGAAGTTTAAGAATATATATGCAAAAACAATAGCTACCACTTTTATTGTATAGAAATGAGTACTTATATAGGAGTTAGGGGGGGAATGCCAAAATTGTAAGCTTTCTTCACGAGTGTGGATCTTCAATTATTATTAGCAATTTCGTTGAAAATATCCAAGAAAGTCTATCAATGTCCAGGTGAAAGTCGTTTGCCAGATTTCTTGAGGTGGCGGGCGATCGGATAGATGGAAATGGGGATTTCACAAGCTGATGCTGCTAGACGTCCCAATATTTCGCATAGTGTGGTCCACTAACTATGGAATCACTTTGAGTCCGAAGATTTTGTGTCTAGAAGATATGTCCCAGGCAGACAACACCTGCGGGATACCGTTATGTAGCTCTTTTGGCTCGAAGGAAGAGCAACATTACTGTGTCTCAGCTACGGCAGATTATTTAGCGGCAACAGCGATGAGAATCTCAGCTACTACGGTGCGTAGACGAGTGTACAGTATTGGTCAATATGCAAGACGAAGAGTTCTTTGTATCTCCTTGACCCAAAAGCAGTGAGGTGCCTGTTTATGTTAGGCAAGAGAACACGTCTCCTGGGCGAGTCAACAGTGGACGTCTGTTCTCTCTACAGACGAGTTGAATTTCGCATTGGAGAGTGATTCAGGTCATCAACTGATCTGGAGGGAACAACGAACCAGATACAACCAATCCCACATTGTGGAAAAACAGTCACAGAGGTGGTGGAATGATGGTTTGGGCTGGATCGCTGCTATCGGACCTGGATTTTTTCTGATGGACGACAATGCGCAAACGCACGAACCTAATTATCAACAGCAAACGGGTTACTGACAAATATCCTGAGGGTCTCGCTATGGAGCGAATAGACAGTTCAGTTCAATGTCCAGACCTCAGTCCCATACAGCATCTTCGGGATCACCTAGAGAGACAGGTTGCTGCTTTAAGTCTTTCTCGAAGGTCGTTAGATGAGCTTGAACAAGGATTACTCCGTGTATGGCCGTTGTTTCCATTTTACTGACCGACAACTTAACTGAGAGCATGGAACATCGCTGCCGCCAAAATGCTGCAACTATGGGCGGATACATTCCTTATTAGAACCTTTTTTGTTGTAATATTACATTACCACCAGCTTTATTCTCAAATCAGATATAGAAACCATGTTGTTCATTAACTTTTGGAAGACAGTATATATGTAAAGCAGCATACAAGGAATAAACAACAAGCAAAAAATAATAATACACTAAAAATACAATGTACTTTTAGTTTATTTTTGAAAATAAACAGGATCTTACCTTTCGCTGTCTGGTTTAAACCTCTTTCCTGAAAAATAAAAGTTCATTAGGGAGATAGAAATTATACTCAAATAATAATAATAAGTTTAGTGCTTGCCGTCATTAAAAATCCGAATAACTTCTTTCAAGTATAACATTTGAGAGAAGAACATTTTTACACTTTGTTCTAATTAAACTTTATCAACTCAGCTTAATTAACGCGTAAATTAACTTCATCATTTTGTCTTTAAATTTCATCATTTAGAATTTAAAGCACAGCATTATTTGCTTTACTTTCATTTCTTAAGTAAATAAGAAATATGAATTTTTCCCTTTAAACATTAGCTAAATAAATAATTCCTAAATTAGTAACAATATGACACTACGCATTTTAGACGACAGGTAAGTGAATAATGAGATAAATCTGCCAGGTAATTCGAGAAAGACTATACATAAGCGACTTTTCAGTTCGAAGTAATAGAATTGCTATTACTCCTTTTGAACTGAAAGGTAGTACATATCCTATACCAACTTCTCAATTTAATTTGGTGCGGAAAATTTCTATTGCAAAACACCAATTAGAATTATTTTTCGTGACATTATAAAAAATCTTTCTAAGAAAAGAAAGACAGTTTTTAACAAATTTTAAACAAAATTATCTATAATAAAATCAGCAAAAAATCATAAAAAATACTTCATAACACAATAAAAAAATAAATACTATTCATAACACAATAAAAAAGAATATATTTATTAATACGAATAGGATATTTTTATTGAGAACTCTTTCAAAAGCTATACTATCAAAACTTGTGCGCGTCTGTCTGCCTGTGTATTCGTGTGAGGCATCATCTCTTCCGGAATGGCGGAAAGTTGAGTTTCAAGCGGGAAACCGTCGGAAGCCATTTCGAACATTCTCATCTTCGTACGATTTTATTCAGCCGAGATATTAATAAAAAAATTCTGAAAACTCTAATTTTCGCACTTATTACCCGAATGGAAACAGTCTCGGGAGTCGTTGGAGATAAAAATGCTTTATTTCGAAAAGTGTTGCCACTGTTCGCTTTTAAATCGTAGAGTGTTAAAAATTCTTCAATGTTCCAGTTATGCGAAAGTTATATGATGAGCTCGATATTGCTATATGAAATTTAGATTCATTGCAAGAGGATTCAAAATCGTACGGTCCACTTTTGATTTCAATTGTTCTAAATTTATTGCCAAAAAATCTTGTTTTAGATTTTAAGCGAAACACATATTCAAATTGCGATGTAACAATTTCTGATCTTCTTTCTTTTTTGAAGTGCGAAATTCAATCTGAATCTACATTTTTAACTTTACATAACAGAAAAGGTTTCTCAGCAAATTCCAGTAATTACCAATCATCGAAATGTTATAATTGTAATGGGATTGGTCATTTATCTAAATTTTGTCCCGACAAACATAGCGGACCTAAATGTTTATCTTGTGGAAATTTCGATCATAAATCCCTTACATGTCTTAAAAAATCTTAAAAAAACTCAAAAGAAGAATGCTGACAAAAACAACACTCCAAAATCTGAAAAAAAGAATGATGTCACATCAATAAACTTTTATGCGCCGAACCTACTCCATAAAGTAATCAAAATTAAAGATATATCACTCACCGCTATCATTGATACGGGAAGCGAAGCAATGGTTCTGTCTAACTACATTTATGAACAAATAGGGAATTCCCCTTTATGCGTGTTTCATAATATGCTAACTGGCTTCGGTAATGACAAAATTAAACCAATGTGTTAGTTTACAGCTGACATTTTACTAGATACAAAATTGACAGTAATGTAGTGCCATTTGACGCTATAATTGGCATGGACATTCTTAAACAAGGTGAGGTTAATATAAACAAAGATGGTGTTTGTATTTCTAAACATATTGTTAAACAAACTGATCCGGATTATTTCCCTTAATCAAATATTTGAATTAGAAATAGGTCCGACTGCTACAAAAGAACAAATTAGAATTATTGAAAATCTTGTCTCTGATTACAGACCTCTCAAAACCAAAACTACGAACATTGAAATGACTATTCAAGTAAAAGATAAAACACCTGATTTTCACAGACCTCGGCAATTACCTTTTGTCGAAAGAGACATTGTAGACAAGCAAGTTCAAACTTGGTTAGCCGACGGCATAATTGAACCCTCTTCTTCCGAATATTCTAGTCAAGTTGCAGTAGTACGTAAGAAAAACGGCAGCCCTAGAGTTTGTATTGACTATCGGAAATTAAAGAAGAAAACAGTTAAAGATCGGTATCCCTTACCTTTAATAGAAAATTTACTGGATAAGTTATAAGATGCTCATACGTTCACCACAATCGATTTAAAAAATACTTTTTTTCCATGTTAGTGTCGACAAAAACAGCCGACATTACGCGTTATTTTTCACACAAAATGGACAATATCAGTTTCTACGTGCACCTTTCGGTCTCTGTACCTCGCCTTCTGTATTTCAAAGATTTGTAAATTCTGTTTTGAGGAATTTAATCCTGCAAGGTCATGTTTTACTGTATCTAAATGATATCATAATTCCTGCTAAAGATGAAGATGAATATTCAACGTTTGAAATCCGTTTTCTCAGTTGCATCTGCTTATGGACTCGAAATTAATTTTAAGAAATCTAAATTTTTAAATCGTAGAATTGAATTCCTTGGTCATGTCATCGATAATGGTCAACTGTTCCCATCTCCTCTTAAAACAGCTCCTGTTATTAATTATCCTGAACCTAAAAGACATAAAGATTTACAAAGTTTTCTTGGTATTGCCGGATATTTTCGTAAATTTACTCTCAATTTTTTCATAATTGCTCGACCATTAACTGATCTCCTTAACAAAGGTAATGACTTCGTCTTTGGTGACAACGAAAGAAAAGCTTTCAATCTTTTTAAACAACGTTTATGTGAAAAGTCTGTACTCAATATCTATAGTCAGCACAGCGATACTGAAATACACACTGATGCAAGTATCCATGGTTATGGTGGTATACTCATGCAAAGATCTATGATTGATAATTGCTTACATCCTGTTCATTAAATGAGTAAAAAGACATCTGATGCAGAAAAGAAATTTACCAGTTACAAACTTGAAGTATTAACTGAATGCAAACTTTGAAAAAATTTAGAGTTTATCTTTTAGGAAAACATTTCAAAATTATTACTGACTGTAACCCGTTCAAAATGACAATGAACAAGAAAGACTTAAGCACACGAATAGCACGTTGGACATTGATGCTAGAAGATTTCGACTACGAAACAGAACACAGAACAGGAACACGAATGACACATGTTGACTCATTGAGCAGATCCCCTGTTATGGTCATCACTCAAGATGGCCTTATTTTGAAAATACGAAACGCTCAAGAGCAAGATCACATCCGAGCTATCAAAGAAATCTTAAACGTTAAACCTTATGACGACTATTGTGTTAAAGCTGATATACTTTATAAATTTGTAGACGATAAGGAATTACTTGTTGTTCCAAAATCAATGCAAAGTGATATAATTAAGGGCGCACATCTTCGTGGACATTTCGCTTCTAAACGAACTGAAGAACTCATCAAACAAGAATTTTATGTATCTGAACGTAAAGACGAAATTGACAATTATATTGCTAATTGTGTCTCTTGCATACTAATTAAGTATGTTACAGTATGTTGCATTCTATACCCAAACAAGTTGTACCACTTCAAACATATCACATTGATGATTTAGTACCACTCCAGAGTACTCATAAAAATTACAAGTATATATTTGCTGTTATTGACTCTTTCACAAAATTCGTGTGGCTTTACCCAACAAATACTACTGATAGCGCCGAAGTAATTGGAAAATCAAAAATGTGTCTTTGGAAATCCTTCGCGTATAATTTCAGATACAGGATCCGCATTTATTTCAAATGGTTTTCAAGATTATTGTTCAACCAACAATATTCAGCACATTCTAATTACTACAGGACTGCCTCGTGCCAGTGGACAAATAGAGAGATCGAATTCTGTCATAATTTCTGTTCTCTCCAAATTATCGATTCAGAATCCGTCAAAATGGTATACACATGTCAGTGAAATTCAGCAAGTGATCAACTCAACATACCAATGCAACTCCATTCGAACTCATGTTTGGAACTAAAATGAAATCTGCTAATCATGATAAAATTACAGAGCTGTTAAATGCAGAAATCCAGTCAGATTTCGTCAACGCTAGTGATGATCTTCGCAAGGAAGTTAAACAACAGATTTTGAAAGTCCAGGCTGAAAACCGTAAAACTTATAGTCTGAGACGTAAACCATCTCGTAAGTTCCAGCTTCACGACCTAGTGGCAATCAAGCGTATACAATATGGACCTGGTCTTAAACTGAAACCCAAGTTTCTCGGACCCTACAAAATCGTGAAAATCAAGCCAAATGACACTTATGATCTTGAAAATGTGGTTTTTTTCGATGGACCTATGAAAACAAGCACTTGTGCCGAATTTATGAAACAAACCTTGGACCAATTGCGCAAGAATATTACCTGAACTTTAGTGTTTTATGGATGTTTTCTCATGTGAACTGATCTACACCTTTGGACTTTAAATCTATCCATCTTTTCTTTCATTATGATTATTAATTATTATTTTTTTATTTTTCTAGGTGCTGTTTTTAGAAGATCCAGATAGAATATTATTTTCATTTATCTCTTTAACTTAGTATTTTGCCTTCAATTTTTTCGTATTTTTCATGGTGCTTGTGATGACATTTTTAAGAATTTTGTTTCAGCACTGCGTTGCTTTTTGTTTGAAGGTTTTGGAACAACTATTTCATTGTTATTGCTTGCATTTAATAACGGTTATATGCATTAGTAATAGTGCAATTTTTGTGCCAAATCGTTATTCAGAATTAAATATGATATTTGAATTTACTTTTATTAAATATTGATTTTAATCTATATATATGTATATTGTTGTAAAACTTTACTTGTATGTAGTAAAAATAATAGGTAAAAATAGTATGATAGAGATACATATGCCGATATGTATAAAAAGGCCGAATAAGTCGAAAAAGTGGGAAATAAAAAATGGGACATTTAAAAGTGGTTCTGCAATAACCCGAATGATAGGGATAAAACATGTGACCTACAGAGGATAACAAAATAATGTACTTACCCCTGACGCTGTGATTTTTGAAGAAGAAACTACAAGTTAATCATCTAAAATTCATTCAATTTATTTTTGCAATCAAAAAATTTACTTCTGGAGCTCACACAAATAAAACAAGAAAATTAAATACCCAGATCATAACTATAGTTCTACTATACATGTAGAACGTCCACTCGTTAAACGATACACTTCGGTGCACAATCCATTTGCATCGTTTTCTATAAATCACGAAAAAACTGGAATCGAAAATATATGTAGACCAGCAATATACTTAACTTGAAATTTTTTATGATTTTGAAGCTTCTACCAGTGAATTAATTTGGAGCAGTGCATTATGTGGCGATAGATAATGGACGAGCCTTAGAAAGCACATGCTTATTATCAGAGTTCATCAGAGAATCAGACTACGCTCATGATGCTTGCATAAAGAAATAATTCAATCTTGGATGAATTTTCGGAAAGTGGATGTAGAATGAATATTTTCAAGGAAATACTTCAGCTGGCTTACTATATATCAGAAACCATATCGTCGGACTTTTCAGGAGAGTTAAACGTGTATGTTGAACTGAGGCGGTAGGTGAAGAGACAGGCCGAAGCCCGTCCTTCTCCTTGAACTCCAAGCATCGAAAGAGAGTGAGAACCGGTCGGGAAAGTCCCTCGAAGGCATGGACGAAAACGATTACGATATCCGGTGATAGATGCCGGCTTGCTTGTACAAATGTGTGTGTGTGTGTGTGTGTGTGTGTGTGTGTGTGTGTGTGTGTGTGTGTGTGTGTGTGTGTGTGTGTGTGTGTGGACAGAGAGAGATACTAAAGCTAGGTTAAATTAATAATCAGTTTAAAAATAGCTAATTTCACCATTCAAAAAATTTAATTACGCGCAAATGCAGCAGTAAATAAAAGGAAATGTATTTTTCTAAATTCAAAACAAACAACTTTAAATTCGAACTTGAAATTCTTAAATCTTACAGAGTTACGAAAAGTACAAAGTACAAACAAAAATAAATGATATGGAAAAAAGTTAAGCAAAAAATTATTAAATTTTTCGTAAATGTTAGAAAATAAATGGGAAAACCTAATGTTTCAGAAAGCTGAAGACAAACAAAGTTAATAATTTAAAATCTTGGAATAGAGTTTCATTGCCTTTATTCCTCTCTTTATGAAAGGGATGAACAAAATTAATACAATTTTTAGAGTTCCAATTTCAAACAAATACAAAAAAATTTCTGAAAGCCATGAAATGTCTAAATTTAAAAACCGGTAATTATAGAAATTGCTAAAATTTTTAACGTTATGAACATTTAGCCATTTCATATTTCCCACTCTCAACGTTACTTTAATTTCTGAAAATACGGCAGAAAAAATAAATTGGTAAATGTATACATACATAAGCATCAATTAAAAAAGTTTCAAAATGTAGCAGAACAAAAACGCTTAATTTTCATACAATTTATTTTACATATTTTTCTCTTAAAGAGTGTTTATGAAATTTATTTTTATATATATTACATTTACTGTCGTAAATATTATACACTTTAACTAATTTGTGATTAATGTTCTAGCTTGTTTGCGAAGATTTTTAATTCAACTATAGTATGCAAAAAATATTTCGGTAAAAAGCTTCCAAACCAAAAGAATAAATGCAGTTTAACTGCAGAAAAAATAAAGTAATTACACGAAAACAAATCGTCGTTAATGTAACTTATTTTATGTATACATTTATGTATTATTAATGTAATTATCTAACGTGAAAAATGGTAGGGATAAAATCGAATGCGCAAGAATTTTTTTTCGGCCAATTCTTTTTCAAGTGCTTCTCAATCACGAAAACTACAAGAGAAAAATTGAAAACTTATGCAAAATCGATAAAACTGTTTTTATTTTCGTCATTTTTCTAATAAGGTCATACAATAAGAATTTAGAAAATTGGGGGAAAAACCGCTCAATGTCAAAATCACTTCTTATAAGCTTTAAATGGATAGCTCCAAGATAGGAGAAGCGAAAAAAAGAAAGAAAAATTGAACGTTGCCATTCCGGATGCGATAAAAAGTAATAAAAATATAATAAATCGATAAAAGCCTCCAAATGGAGGTCTTTCCTGGGGTGACTTATAAATTGCGATTAATCAATTAAAATTTCCCCAATCTGTTATTAGCCATATTAGGAACGGGCTTTGATGTTCACCTTTTTTATTATTATGTCATTTTCTAAAGCTTTTTATTATTTTATTCAGAGCTAAACGCTAATGGAAAATCAGTAATGACTGTACAAGGTCATAAATTATTTCAACGCACCAACAGGAGATTATTCAGAGAAATGTTTGAAGCCTTTTAAGTATTGCCAACACATTATCTAAAAAGCTTCTGAACATAAAATTGCTCGGTTTCCTTCAATCGGTTCATGAAACCATTCTGCAGCGTAGTGGGCTTGAATAAGTAGGTAAACATATAAAATACTGGTGTTCTTCATGAATTGGTAATGAGTTATGTTGAGATACATTTTAAGAGTTTTCTAGAAATTTATCTGAAAGATATAAAATAAATGTAATATACAAAAGACTATAGGAGGAAATGAAATACCTTTCAGGAAATATTGCTTTGATATGAAGATTTTAGGAAAGGCCGTTATGTCGCATTATATGAATAACTGCATGTAATTTAAGAGCTGTTTCATAGCATTATCATTTCACAAACTGACAAGAAGAAACAGTTATCCTTTTTAATTAGAATTTACTATATATTAAAAGTTCTCTAATATTATTAAAATATAAACACAATTGTTATTAGTCATTCTTCCAAACTATTTAAAAATATCTGATAATTCTACAAACAATTGGCACTGTAAATAATTGAATTAAATAATAGGAATATAGCAATAATTTCCTGAAGTTTTAATTTGTCATGGTGCTTTTTGTTGCGTTTTTATTATCATGGAATATTTAGGAAATATATCAGAACTTTATGTACATCGATAACAAATTAGTTGAAAATCACATAAATTTCTCTTGAGAAAAGTATCTAATTGAACAATATCCATTATTTATAAAACTGAATGTATTACTTAAAATAATTATCAAAGTATAATGATTATCTTTATTGATATTTAGAAGCAAATCAAACGCTCAAAGAAAAATCCAAAATTTTTACAAATGTACATATATAGAATGACAATTTTGTTCCCTAAATTTAAATTTAAAATACAGCATGCACGAAAAATATTGTTAACAACTAAACAAAATTTAGTTTATTAATATTGTATTAATTGCATTGAAAGTATCATAGACGTTGAAAATATTAATTGTATTTAAAGTATTGTATTTGAAAGTGTTAATAGTGTAAAAATGTAGTTTTGAACAAAATTTTATTTACCAACTGCATAGCCCAATAAGCGACTTATTGTGACTGGCTACGTGACTCAAGCTGCAAAATCCTGGCATTTTGTCCCAGAGTCTATTCTTAGGAATTTAGTAAGATGCTGGAGGAAGGTTTCCGCAATTTTTTATGGGTAACATAAAGACTGACCCAAACCGATCCGACCTTTTCTAAAAATCGATCGGTATTCCATGGAAGTGCCCATCTTCATGGACACACAACCTTGTACTTTACTATAATTACATAACCAATTTCAATGTCCCGCAATCATAACCATGAAAATTATCCAGTTGTGTGTTTTTAGGGTATCAATTCATCTTAGATATTTATAAATTTGCAGCTGTTAATATTCTAAAGCTGAACATTAACTAGTAAAATGACGCCCTAAATTAACTTAAAAAACTGCATACTTAATGTTGATGGCTCTCTAGTGGCAGAGCGAATAAGAAAGCTTAACCCTGGTAGTTCGACCGAGTTCGATCCCAGCGAATGGGTGGTTGCATACGCGTGTTTGTGGTTTTTCTCTATGTGTAATGTGAATATGAGCCAGTTTCTTTTTAAGGATCCTCTATAAATGCGTCCTTCCGCTTAGTTCGCCTGCATTGTCTTAATCCAAATAACCCAAATTATAATGTAGTTATGAGGAGAGAATGTGCGAAAGATAATTGAAAGGTTCTGTATGATAAATCATACCTCTTATAGAATTCAAATTCCAGCCGGAGCGCACTGAAGCCCTAAATAAGAAGGCTCTTTTATGTAATTGAACAAAAATTTCAGTAGAAATCTGATCTCGAAAATTTATTTTTTAGCAATAAAAGTATATTGAAAATCGCTTATTAAATTTTATTTCTTTACATTTAATTCAATTTTAATTATTTAATTATTTAAATAACTAATAAATATTGAAGTATAAATTAAATATTAATAATTAATTAATAGTTAATG
>KK120163.1:104805-121623 GCA_000611955.2 Stegodyphus mimosarum | reverse complement strand
ACTGCGTCATGGGTATTACATATTTAATTAATATTAATTAATGAGTTAATTAATAGTATTAATCAATTTCATAATAACGAACTATTTAATTTTAAAATTATTAATGATTTTAATAGTCATTTTATTTATTTATTTATTTACTTACTCTTTTTTCTTTTCCTAACGGTCTCCCGTAGGGCTGCGGCCCTTCTAATTTTAGAAATTAAGCCTTGTACGAGATCATTTAATTCACTTCATGGTTTAATGAAAATATATATTGGTTGGCTAGTTAACCGAAAGCAAAACCACAAAGGACTAGAAAGTTTTCAGCGCAGAAAACCTTCCAATTAATGCTACCTTATAACGACCTTACAAAACCATGAAAGCACCTATACCATCTTTATAGAGTATAATCCCGCAAGTACAGCTTACTCGACATACCGTTTAATTCGACGATCATTTCTTTTTATTTCATTGCACGAAGTAAAGGTAATATTGCAATCGCAAAAATTTTTGGGTATTATATTTCAACAGAAATACCCATTTTGACCATTCCCGAATCCATTTGGACGATTAATTTCTTTGCATGACATCTATATGTAAGGCTAGAATAAAGGACTGTTTTTTTTTCTAAAACGGATTGTAAAATGCAATTAAAGTGCATTCAAAAGGGATATTTTCATGACGTACGTACAGATGTCCGTACAGACGTCTGGACAGATGTGCCCACAGACGTCCGTATAGACGTACGTACAGACGTATGTACATACCTACGTATGCATGTATGTAACTTGCGTAACTCAAAAAGCGATTAGCCGCAGAACGTTGAAATTTTGTATATGGAACAGCTGTAACATCTAGTTGCGCAGCTCCTTTTTTTACTGCAATCGGCGAAACCAAACATATATATTATATATATATCACTGCCGTTTACCGTTCACATTATTTTCTGTTGCTAGCCGTTACCAGGCTTACTTTTAAGTTATGTACCAATTGCAAGCTAAACTTTCAGGTCATCTTGGGTATAATTTATCAAGTTATATCCAAACTTACAAGTGTTGCGTTGTGGTATCTGTGAAAATGAAAATACCGAACGAAAAGAAAAGGAACCAAATTAACATAACAATGAACATAAAATTGAAAAGAGATTAGACAAAGAGTAAAGGGTGTCCGCCGAGAAAAAGAAGGCAAGTATCGTAGCAAAATATCGTCGTGGAGGGGAAAGAAACGTCAAAAACAAAAAACAGGCAAAACGTCTTCCTACAAAACATTGTGAAAGAAAGGAAAACGAGGAGAAAGCATCGCAGTGCTAAACATCGTAGTATAAAACATCAGTGTCGAAAATAAGGCTGTTAAAAAACATAACAGTTTTAAAGCATCATCGTAAAAATATCGACGTAAAAAATCGCATGACGATAACATCGTAGAGATTTATTTTTGAGATTTTAAAAGTTGTATATTCGCATAAGGATCAGTGAGCGAAATAGGGAATGTAGAATATGTTTACCTCTTTATTTTATATTTTTGGATTAATTAATAATGTTTGCTAACATAACTAGAGGGAAACTTGAGCATTTAGAAACTAAAAATTCGTGAACCCTACGTATGGGCAGTTAACAGAAAATGAACTCTACGTACAACAGTTAACAGAAGTTTAAATTTATATACTTAACTATTAAAATTATCGAAACTCTTTTATGAAATTGTTATTGGCAGTAAAATTCGGTTTGAAAAATGCAGTATAAAATTAAATTAGAAGAAACATTAGAAAACGGAAGAGGAGTAACTGCGTGAGGTATCATACAATATTACATTACAAGAATTTATCTAATTAAAACAAAACAAGATTTAATTTTTACTAAAAATTATCATATAAACGAAGTGAAAGAAAATTATTTTACAATTTGCAAATTAAGTAAACAATTTTAATACAGGTAACATTACGCAGTTACTCATCTTTTCTTTTCTAAATTTTTGGACTATATTTTTCATGAAAAACTGCAAATATAACTTCACAAAAGACATAAATTTTAACAGTCAAGTACACAAATTTATGTTAACTGCTATATGTAGTAATAATTTTCTAATCATGTACATTTTTTTGAATGCTTAACTTTCCTATTTGCCTTTTTATCAAAAAATTATTAATTAATCCAAAAACATGAAATACAGAGGTAAACATATTTTTCATTCCTTTTTAGATGACAAATTGCAGAGTCATTAGGGTTATTTTGATGCTAGAAACATCAAAAATTTGCAATGCCCTCTCCGGGACACGAACCTGGACCTCTCGAATACGCGCCGAGTGTGCTAACCGTTACACCACGAACGCATGCCGGAATAAGGAAGAAAATGCCTTATATACTCCCCCTTTTGAATGGTGACTGGGGATTAGGGGACTTAGTCGACAAATCCTGGTGAAGAATTGAAGAATCATTATCCACCATCTTTTTTTAATTCGTGAACCACTGTCGATTTATTGGGTTATTTTCCAACAGGAAATGTAAAAAATGTGCAATGCCCTCGTCGGGACTCGAACCGAGATCTCTCGAATACGCGCCGAGTGTGCTAACAGTTACACCACGAAGGCATGCTGAAAGGAGGGAGAAAATACCTTATAAAATCATTACTTGAATATACATTTACAACTTTTAAAGCCTGAAAAACACACGTCTCCGATTTTATCCGCATGCGATGCGTTATTGTTTGTAGGTGCGTTATTGTTTACCATGATATTTTTTACGATGATGATTTAAAACTACTATATTTTTAAACTGCTTTTTTTCGACAAAAGTGTTTTACACCACGATATTTTCTCCGTCGTTTCTTTTCTCTCACCACGTTTTGTAAGACGATGTTCCCACCTTGCTTTTTTTTCTCCGTGGCGTTGCCATCCTCAGTGTTTTCGGCTCTAAGCGGAGCAAAATATTAATTACACTGCTATGGATTTAGGTATTAGACAAAAGACTATTTTCGGGGTCAAGTTTGCGATACTCTACTGTAAATCTCAGCTGCCATTTATTATGAGCGTTTAATATCCGTCACCCACATAAAGTAAATATTATTAAAGCGATGGAAACCTAAACTAACTCCCATACCTGAAAATAATGTAAAGTAGGGGGAAAAGTATTCATTTATGATTAATTTACGTAGTCATTTAGGAATCGCTATTTGAGGTTTAACATTAAACACAAAGAGAAAATTTGATATGTTATTTAAAACAAAGAATCAAGAACCTATGCAGTACTCCTTTCTTTTAAGTACTATTTATGTGAAATTCTCCACCGAATAGTACTTCTCTTAACTAAAAATAATTACATTTTTTATATTAATAAAACTGCTAACTTAGGTTTTCGTTTCTGATAATTTTCAGTAAGTAATCTGGAAAATATTAAACTATCATTAACTGCTTCAGAAACTTTTTCACATATACAAATTTGCTGCATACTTATGCACAATTCTCCTTCTCCAAATCACCTCTTACAAAAAAAAGTGCGCATCCTTAACGAAAACCAAATAAATTACTCCGCTCCTTCATCCTCTACCAAAACAAGGCCAAATCCCAGGCTAGTTACACAACAACCCTTAAACCCGAGGGAAAGCCACCTTATGTCCGTTGCTGCCTTCCACCTTTCCCCTCTTTTAAATCTCCATTCCAAGGTTTTCTCATCAGCCGCAGGAGAAACATTCTTTTCCTCTGGCCAACTCATTAACTAAGCGAACCGCACTACCCAGACGGCAAAAAGTTTTCTGATTAAAGAAGATACGTCATTGCGGAATAGACACCCCATGCTCCCGTGGGAGGTTTAAGGAGCGCAGGAGAGATTGTTGGTCGAACACATAACTGATGTGCTGGTGGTGTACTTTTCGCTGGTTGCCCTTTTTTATATTGTTATTAGACAGAGACTCCCTGAATATCTCATTCAATCACGCTCTGAATGATAGAAAAAGAAATCTCGATGGATGGTTACTCAGTCAGCAAGTCTCTTACTTATTTACTTTAATAAATGAGACTGACATCATTCAGTTCTTTAAACTGAGTGTTGGTTAGAAATGCAGTACTATCTCTCACAACGTTTCCGATACTACGTAACTGTTGGTTAAAACCCACAGATAAATAACGCATTCTTGCGGTAAATGATCAAAGGTTAAACAAATCAAATTAATATCAAAGAAATGCTACATTTTCTAACAAAAATAAGAGCTGAGACACAGAAGAAACAGGTAAAAATAAATCAATCATTTTGAAGCCACAACGAATTACAATTTGTGAAGGACCAAGAATCATGCTCTGAAGTTCGTAAAGTGAATTCCTTTAAAATTTTGCATTTTATGCGAGAAAGTACTGCAATTATTACCGAACATGAAGACAGTCTGGTCTCCTATCTAAAATAACTGATGAATATAGAGCCAAAATAGCTACTCGATTTCATCACGAAGCTAATGGTTAAGAAAATGTTTAGAAGCACCATAAAGCTTTTGGATTTGATATACCTATATACAAATACTAAGCTCAGCTCTAAGCTGAAAAGTTTCATTTCAACAAGACTCTTCTAAGACAGACTGAGAAACACGAATCATTCCATTCCATACGTGTACTGCTTGAAAATACACGGACGGGAACTAGACGTTTTGATCTATTACACCAAGAAAGTTAGGCTTCGTTCATAGGACAGTTTTTCCATCAAAAGAGGAACAGTTTCTGTTAAAATATAGATCAAATAGATTTCTTTAAAACTTAAACAAAAATATCAGCGTTAAGATTTTTTTAATCTGAAATTTCACATTAAAAAAATCTTCCTGTCCTAGTTAACGACTAATTCCAGGCCAACTTTGCCTTCAGCCTTTAAGGAAATTATGTTTTAGTTCCCGTCTCATCAATAGATGGCGCCAGTAGCTTAACTCCTGTTCAGCCATTCTTATCTATCGCTATATCTTATCCCGTTCATGTGCGCTTTGGCAGCTGAAGATGATGGTTCTGTAAAACCATCGAAACTAGCCCTGTGAAAATTTTCAAATATAACTCTGATTTTTGTTGTTTGACCTCTAAATTAATACTTGTTCGACATGTTATTCTATCTCAAATAGATTTCAGTCAAAAGAGGAATAGTCGAACTCCGTTTTTAGGCACCTGGGCATTGCTTACTTCACAAAAACTGAATGCTCTAACTTCCCGATTTTATGCCAACTTGAAATAAGACCCGACTAATCACAACGAAACAAATAAGAATTGATATTTTTGATTGACGGTTTTGTTCAGTCACTTGCACATTTACACATGCGCAACTTCACTGATTGGCATTTAACTCTGGTACACAAGTGTGAATTGACTTAATACCTTTATGCCTTAAGCCATAAAGCCTTATGACCACAAAGCCTTTGTCTGAAGCCTTAAAGACTGAAGTGGGATGAATAAGCTGAATAAGCTAGCTTTACTTTTTCATTGTGCCTGGTTCTGTTTGCGCTAACTTACTTCTTTAAATTCCCTCACAGGAAATGGCAGTTTTTTTTTCCCTCGGAACTTTTATTTTATTTTTATAGCTCCCCAGATTTTTGCTTTATTGTCCTTCCTTCTTTTATTTATTTATTTGTATTAAACCTTTTCCCTACCATCTTAACGGTTTTGCTTTGACTTTTTCCCTCCTGTAATTAAATTTTGACGAGAAAATCTGCTAATCCAGTCGACAACGTTTTCGTAGCGAGTTTCACAATCTCGCCTTTAAGAAGAAAGTTTATTTGCTTTACCAAAGGGAAGTTTGGACCTATTTAGAAGCAAGAGTTTAAAATCCACTGGCCACAGGGATAAAGTTTTGCAGATTCAGTCGAAGTAAAACTTTCTGCTTTAAATCTTTCAGTCTTATCATTAAAATCTGACTAACGGCAGCAAAGCGGCTAGCGGCAAATAATAAAAAAGTAATTAAAAGATTATTACCATTTCCAAGAACAAACACAGCTTTTTTTGCCAAATGCAATACATAATTTAGAAGCGAAACTTAGGTTTGTACCTTTATTTCACAGTATAATTCCTCAGATATTTATTACTTTTCTACTCAGTGGGAAAGTAATTTGGCAGTTTTTTATCTTGTGAAAGCCATAGCTCAGTTTGGCACAGTTTTACAGCTAGTTTATATATATTATGCAAGCAGAACTAAAACAAATGAAAATCAAATTCAAGAGAAATTTCTAAACAAATTCAAAAGTGATTGAAAATAATAAATTAATTTGAACTAAGCTATCCTAAAATTAAGTTCTCGAACAGGTTACATAACATACGAGTCTTTTGCGAATCAATTAATAATGTAAACCTTACTGAAGCTATTAATGGTTGCAGTATTATTGTTAATAATACCATTAAAGTTTATATCAGAAATACGTCTGTTAATATTAGATATGTTTCTGGATTAATATTTCCATTTTCCAATCACTTTATGTTCGGTACGGTGATTAGTGTTGGCTGTCGTATCGTTGGGCTCGATTTGAAATCCCATAGAAAGCATCGATGTTTGTAGTTATCTATACCCTATCTTGCGGGCATAATGCTATTTGTCTCTTGTGGTACAACTTGGGAAACTTTGTTAAAGAATAAAGGGTTAAATGGCTCGTCAGTCTGGCTTTTCCTGACGAATTATTAAAGAAATTAAGAGATATAATTTTAAGAAATTAAGAGATCAATTTATCAGTTAGGGTTCAAGATAATTTATTGGTATGTTACCATGGCATTTATCATCCACGTGGCCTACAAATGTTGCCATTGCTTAAGTCATCGGTTTCGCCATTATGACTGGCACATGGCCAGTTTTCAATACTGTTGCTGTTCGAGGTGGCTTTTCCAGCCGATGAGAAAAAAGGCTGAAACATCAGTTTTCGAGATCGCACAAAATCTGGATTTCATTAGAGAAAACATTTCCAGTTTTGTCAGTTCTGCAAACATCCATACAACTTTGTCAACGTTCCTTTGAAACAAAAATTCTACAAAGAGGTGAAAATCTGAATTGAAACACGTAGCATGTGATATAACTCTCTTTGCGGTGTTTGTACATGACTAAATGAAATACAAAAGCGGAAAAAGAAGCCAAAAAGGAAGTAGTTAATTTTGAGTAAACCAGGAGTCAGTGACGCTCCACAAAATCAAACCTTGTAGTGTAATAACATTGATTAGCTCCCAAACCTTAAGTAGTAAACACCAAAATTAGACGACAGACAAGATTATACTCTTTCAAGGTCAAACCCTTTCTTTTCGTACGTTCTAGACAATGACGTCGCCCCAATACAGAGGTCAGTTCGTTTTCTTACTGGAAAACTACATAGCCTTCATACTGCACTAACGGAAATTTGGCTTTAAGAGTCAAGGACGTCGACGTCACAATGCAGGTTTATCTTGATCGAGAAAAGTAAACCGCTTAGTATAATAACCTCGATAATGTGATAACCTCTCAGAGAAGTTGTAGGATACGGTTCTTGAATCGCAGCACTCATCTGATTGGCTTACTCGTACTGTGGGCAAAACTGACGAAAACATGCCGATATTATCAAGCTATTATCGTATGCAAAGCAGCCATAAAGATTGGTATTAATGTCCATTGACAACTTTGGTCGGCATTATCAAAGTTTTGCCGTGTGCAAAGCGGAGGTCGAATATATTACCAAACTTCTATCGTGAGCAAAGCAGCAGAGAAAGGTTAGTGTTACTAAATTGGTGTCACGTACAAACCGAAGACACGCTATTTCTATACAAATTTCCAGTTTCTAACGTTTGGTTTCTAACGTATAAATATAATTCAACCATGTAATAATAGCAAAGGAAGAAGAAAATATGTTTTTACAAGATGAATCAATTGTTCTAACTGAATTTCAGGATTCTGAACAGAAAAAAGTATACTTAATAACTTTCTGATGAAGATGCAGAACTTTCGAATTCCTCCGAAATTGGTGACGAGGAATTAGACGATTCCTGCCGTTGCTGAGTGATATAGTAGAACAAGATGAAGATATGATTACAAACCAAAAAAATCGCATTGGTGAATATTAAAGGGTTAACAGAAATACCTGCTTCAGAGAAATCGTACCATCAGCAAACTCCCAATCGCAGAGAGATATGAATATTTATAGTTCATATTTACATCTGAACTCCATCTAACTCTTTTATGAGCGTAAAATCTTAGTAAGATTATCCTATTTATACTTCCAGCTGAATTTTTACATTTAATAAATAATTCCAGAATAACATTTTATGAAATCGTTCATACATATAAAAATCTTTAATAGTGCTTTAGAAGGCAAACAGAAAAATTTAAAAAGTTTTCGCTGTTTCCTTCTTGGTTCTTATATATACATATGACACCGTATGCAAACCTATTATTTTACAGCCTCCTGTAACAATATTCGTTCAAACAACAAATGGTACTTGTAAAGTATTCTGCATTTGTTGTCGGGATTGTATACTTTAATTTCTTGAGTATTCATATTCCAGAGTCGTAATGAATATAATAGAACACGACGAACGAAATTAAGAATGACAAAGGAAAAAAAATCGTTTCGTTATTATGACTATTTTTAATTTTATTCACCATTATGAAGTATATTCTTTACAATATTGTAAACGTTTGGAATGTTTCTTCGTGTTATTTACAATGCTATTAGATTTATTAATTTAACAGAATTTTGTTTTTGCGCAGCACTTTTTCCTTAATTGCGAAGTAATCTGAAACATTATTTTATATCGAGGTATTATAAGAAATGTTGCTACTGTTTTTATGAACATACCTCGACATGATGGAATTTTATATTTATAATTATTCTATACTGTCAGTATCAAAACTTATTTAACAATCGTTAGAATGAGTTATTTGAAATGTAAAATGAAGTTGATCAAAACCTATTCTCAAACTCGAAAAAATCAATATTGATATCTGTGAATCACTAAAAATGTGATGTTACGCTGTGATGCTTAATTAAAGATACTTAACACCTCTTCCAGAATACCAAGGGACATCAGAAAATTAACAGCCATTTTATGAATATTGTGTTTAAGTTTCAAAGTCTTATATATATATTACATTTAATTAGCAAAGCTTACCAAGACCACATGAATAGTAACACGAAGTGTGGAATCATAATTCAAGGATATCAAGACAATATATATCAACAGAGCATAACCCAGTTTCTTGTCAGTGTACTTAGGTTCAAATCTTAGGTATATCGTGTACAGAATAAACTGACGGAACAATGTACAGAACAGTGACTTGCTAATATGACTGACACTGCTAAAAAGCTGACTGGCCATGATATCATGTACAGAATACTGACTACCAAACATGCAAAACTGCATTAGATGCAGACTATTCAAGAAATCAAGGGTCGTGTTTCAGATAAAATTGCTTGACTATATGGGAATTGGATACTTACAAGGTCTGTCCGGAAAGTAATGCACTCCATTTTCTTCTGCTGCGAGTTGCACAGCATTGCCGCTTGTAAAGAAGGGTGGGTGGAGTATTGGGAACATAGCGCGGCCAGCTCCTGCTGGCTCCGAGCTCCTGGATAGTCAAAGTGCCTGTTTCAGTGAACCCTTGTGTGATGCTCGGTCGAAATCAAGATGGAAAAAACACTCGAGCAAGCGATACGTAAAGTTTAATTTCAAACTTAAAAAAACACCGGAGACTTTTGCGTTACTTCAGTCCTTATTTGTCCCCGCTCGACGACGTTTTGTTCCCGAAGATTAAAAAATCCCCCAAAGGATAACATTCGGGGACCTGGAGAACATCAACGTGGTTACGACGACGTTACTACGACGACGACGACTAATGCGAATACAACGACTGTGACGGACTTCCAGGACGCATATAAAGCATGGAAATCGCGTTGGAACAAGTCTATTAAAGCAGGAGGGGTGTATTTTGAAGAATATTGAGTAATTGTACAAATCGGTTCAATAAATGTTGTCAGGACTGAGTGTTCTGTGCATACTTTTAGCGAACATATTCGTGATAATGTTAAAAGAGGGGTTTAAAATTACCCTTTTATTAAACCACTATTTACAGCCACTTCCCAACTCGGAAGGGATAACAGAAAATAATGACCGTACTTGGGTCTAAACTGAACAATCAAATAATTTAAAATAAAGTGAGTAGAAATTAAGAAGTCGTTGCTCTCAGAGCTATAAACCCGAGGTTGGCCTCTATGCTAAACTATCAGTGGTGCGTAGCAAGATTTAGCTAATACTAACGCACTTAGATTACTTCAATAAGTATTAGAGTAACAGCGCTAAGGCTTAGAATTTAAATACTAGCTAGTCAGGCGAACATCGAACAGAGCCACAGTGATCTGAGACTAAAACTCTTTTACACCGAGAAGTTCCTTGCTAACCTTTTAAATACAAAAACGTGGCTCCACTTCAAATTACCATAAAGCTGAAACGCGCTCATTCTAACGGGAAGATGAAATAAGAGTTCAAAGGAAAGAGAAATTAACATAAAAACTTTGTTAATTTAAACTAAATGTCTTAAAAAATGGGCGCATTACTTTCGGAACAGACCTTGTATTTTATTCAATGATAAATACATGCTTATTTTCAGAGTTACTGCTGTCTTTATTTTCATTTGGAGAACGCCAAAGACTAGGTACAAGACATCCAACTTAGGGGATCCAGTCGCCAATTCCTGGTGATAACAAATTATTGTAAACCACCTTTTAGTTTGGGCGCTACTTTAGGGCCAATAGGATTTCTTTGAAGCAGAGTACATGAAAAATAAGCAATGCCCTCTCCGGAATTCGAACATAAACCTCTCGATTACGCGCCGAGTGTGCTACCGTTGCACCTTGAAGGCATGCTGGAAGGAGGGAGAAAAATACCATATACTGTCTTAATGTTGGTGTTATGCGCATCTCCTTGATATGCACGTATTAAGAGACATACGCAACTCAGAAGTAATACTATGCCTTCTTCATAATAAAATGTTGAACCCTTTACAGATATAGTGGGACACAAATTCCTGTTTATGTATAACAACAGCTTCATCGAAACTACTTAATAGAAGAATGTTTTAATACAAATATATTACATGTTTACAGGTGCCAATATTTGAAACCCGTGAATATTTGAAACTCATAAGCATGCATATAATACAATCAGAAATTGGTTTGCAGAATGTCGGAAATTTGGACAGTATGCTATAAGAGTGAAATCCTGTACTTCAAGAATAGTTTTAAAACGTTATATTAAATACATGTAAACACTGTTCAGTATTAAATATAGCTAAACGCTATGCAAAGAAACGGATTTCTGGACAGTACCTTAATGTTTTCCTTCCAAGTGGCACGGCTTTTTGGATCTGCCCATGAAGTCCTGTATTTAAACAACTCCTATTAGCTATATTTTTATAATTATTCATTTTAGTTCCTGTTTTCATAAAATTCCATTCATTAAGCTAATATCTACATTATTCAAGAAAGTAAGAAGGCAAGCAAAATATTTTATATTGCAATCTAATATATACCAAGTGATTAAAAATTCTCATAACCAGAAAAAGGCTGCCATGTCCTTCAGGGGTAGCAAAATACATTTATGTCTAGCATGATCATGAGCATAATATTTGCATTACTAATTAGTTTCACAGAACTGAGAACTGTTTTACTTTATTTTGATCATTAAAATGAAATCAGTGTTTTACTATTTTGAATTACTTTTTACAAAATGTATAATGTTTATTTAGTGCAACATTTCCGTGTTTAGAACATTTTTATTCAGGTTTAGTGCCGATAGCATATTCAATTTTTGAGCATAAATTTGTATACACTATGATATTTACTCCGAAAGGTACTTTTTAAATTACAAAACAAATGCATAATGACATTTCAATAACAAAACATGATTATAGCAAGTAACTGAGCGAAAATTGAAAAATCACCCAAATTTACAGAAATATCTTTTGAAATAAATAATTAATTTAGCAGACAAATCTTGCAATCTTTAATAGAAATGCTTGAACTAATATCATTTATATGAATGCATTCTACACAAAAAATACCATTTTATAGAACGAGTTACTTTATTAATATACAGTCTGAAGAACGTTAGTTGGAACAGCACTGTGAATATGCCGTCTTTTATATTCTTTATGAAACATACAGATATACCTGTCTACTTTATCAAATAAGGCATACATCTAATTTATCAAATAAGGCAAACGCTTGAAATATTTATAAACAGTATTATAAAATGTTTGGTTCCCCAGCAATATTTAATATACCTCTTCAATGACATCATTCTTCATTGCCTTTTACCTATTACTAACGTTTGTGCACTCTCAGGTAATTTGTCGTACCGTATCATCGCATGTCAAAATGCATATCAATTTATTTAAAAGTAAAATCCTAGCATCGAATACTTTCGTATCATTTTGATAACATTCGAAAAATCTGCATATAATCTAAATGAATAGAAGTCAACCATAATTTGAATATCACCGAAACAGTATATACAGAGATATCGTAGATGAATTTAAAACTTACGATACCTGTTCATTGCTATTAATATGAATAATTCATCCTCTGAATTTCCCAGCTAATATTATGATTCGGCGGAAACAAATTTACTTTTAAGCTTAAGGAAATTAAATATTCTCTTTACAAAGGGATTTAAAGAATTCCTCAGCGATTTGAAGATTTAAAGAACACGTTACATTCGAGATGTTTATTTGAAACTACAGCAAAACTCAAAATATCTAAACTTTAGGTTGTCGGAGCTCCAATTATCCGTATTCTTTGACTATATGAATGGGCTCTGATCCAATTTAATCCAGATAGTTACCACTCTATTGTAATGAAATTGAAATGAAGAAATAGAGATGAATTCATCATAACTGTAATTAAAGTGTTTTGAAAATTTTCAATCTAATATTCATTATTAATTATAGCAGGAGCCAAACATTTAACATTTCAACGTTTACATTTAATACATATTTGCACAATAATCAGAATGCAAGAACTAGATTCTACTAGCGCTGAACATATAATTTTAAATTTATAAATACATATAATGTGCAAATCAACATCGGGAGTGGGAGTTATGAAAAGACTAAATATTTCGTAATAAAAAAAACCTCCAGTTTATTATTTTTATGTCTTTCAGGAACATTATTTTGGATTTCGAAGACACTGTAACACTGGAAATTGTATTAGTTTTGATAGTACGTTTGATAAGGGAAGAGGTGAGATAACGAAATTGCTTTCACGTGTAGTCATTAGTTTTTGTTTTCTTTTTCAAAGCAGGAGAGAAAAAAAATGAGCAATGTGCTCGTTGGGACTTAAATCTGGACCTCTCAAATACGCGCAGGGTGCGCTACCGTTATACGACGATGGCGTGGTGGAAGGGGGACGAAAATATCTTATATACTCCTCCTTTTAAAGGGAGACAGGGGATTAGTGCACCCAATCGCCTAATCCTGGTGGTGACGAATTATTGTCCACCACCTTTTAGTTTAGGCGTCACTGTACAAACATTAAGTTTTTGATGCTGTAGGCGTGACAAATCAGCATCGAGCCTGGAACTATCGAATACGCGCCGAATGTGCTACCGTTACACAACGAAGACATGCGTGAAGGACGGGGGGGAGTCGATGGGTTTTCATTTGTTTTTAAAACGTTTATGTAAATACTGTATCATTCACTTTACCCTTTTCAAAACATTTATTTATTCACTATTAACATATCGGCAAGTAGCTATTATTGTAAGTTAATGAGAAGACACAAAGTTTAATTTGTTTGCATTTTAGTTGCGCTGCTCATAAATGGTGACTAATAAAGTTTTATGTTACATTTAATTTTTGAGCCCTGTCTTGTATAGTAGCAATTAAGAAATACCAGGCGATTACTCCCTGATCTCAGTAAATAATTCCTAGGATCATACATTAAGTACAGAGAAAAGCCAATCCTTGCACATAACTCCTGCGATTAATCGTCAAGTGAGAAGAAAAAACCAATTTAAGTAAGCAAAATCTGTGATCAAACTTTAGGTGAAAGGACAAAGCCAATTGCTATACATAACTTTTATGATTAGTATGCCGATCATAAAAGAGACGACAAGGCCAGTCTCTGTATGTAACTTCTATGATGAACGATTATATCAGAGTACAAAGCCAATTTCTGTACATAGCTTCTGTGATCATCCATTAGGTGAGAAAATAAATTCAATAGCTATACATAACTTTTATGATCATTGTTGGATGAGAAGACAAGGACAATTTCTACAAATAACTTCTATGATAGACAGCAAAGTGAGAGGACGAGGCCAGTTTCTGTATATAGCTTCTGTGATCATCTATTAGGTGAGAGGACAAAGCCAAAGCCTCATGTATTAACTTTTACGACCATGGTTAGATGAGACGAAAAAGGTAAGTCTCTGTATATAACTTCTGTGGTCAGTCCTCAGCTGATTTGACGAGGTCAATCTTTGTGTATAACTTCATGTAAAAAGGACAAAAGGACATAGGACAAAGCCAATTTCTGTATATAACTTTAATGACCAACGTTAGTTGAAACGACAAAGGAAATCTCTGTACATAGCTCGTATTGATCAGCCATCAGGTGAGTGGATAAAACCAATTTCTGTACATAACTCTTAAGATCATCAGTTATGGGAGACGCCAAGGCCTATCTATGTATATAAATTCTATAATCAGTCGTTAAGTGGAAGGACAAGCGCTCCAAGTTAATCTAATGTCACAAAACTCATAAATAAACCATGTTTATTTTAGTGCGCTGTTGGAAAACTGTCAGCAGCTTTTATATTTTATTTCTAAACACATAAACCGGTTTTTATATTAAATTTCTTGACACACAAGAAACTATCAAGTGCATTAAGAATAAAAGATTTCGCACTTTACAAAAAGATGACGCTTTAAGTTATAAAAAAATGACCCGTTTGAAAGGAAAACAACGAATGCTAATAATAGGAAAATGAATGCTCTGAGGAAAGCTATTCCGCGAACCTATCTTCGGAAATTTAAAAATGTTGAAAAGCATAAAATTGAAGCCGCGAAACTTCGTGAACAGCAAGAAAAGAAAAGAAGATACATAACGTACGTTTTTAAATACACTCACGTTTGTGAAAATTGCAACACCAAGAAGGAATCGTCATAATTGAATGCAATTTAATACACAGTTGAGTGGTAGTGGTACAAATAAATGATTAAATATTCAAAGCAAACAAACAAGAACAAGAGATCAGAATCAGTATTTTGTGTGGCCACCACGCGCCGCAATAAGTGCTGCTACACGACGTGGCATGGAGTCAAACAAAGTTTGAATGTCTGACTGAGGAAGAGCATTCCATATCGTTTGTACGCGTACCCAAAGTTCGTCTGCAGACGCAACAGGACGAGGATCACGAGCAAGACGCCGACCAATGACATCCCACACATGTTCAATTGGCGACATATCCGGGGAACACGCAGGCCAAGGAAGAAGCTGTACCTGCTGCGCTGCAAAGAAGGATTTAACAATCCGAGCAGTATGAGGGCGGGCATTGTCCTGTTGAAATACAGCGCCTGGCAAGCTTTGAAGGAAGGGAACAGCTTCGGGCTGTAGAACTTCACGGATATACCGGTTGCTGTTCAGATTGCCCACAATTCGTAGCAATTGAGATCGTCTATGATATGCTATGGCGCCCCAGACCATAACTCCGGGTGTTCGTCCACTGTGGCGTTCGATAATGCACTCCGGAAGGTGGCGTTCACCGGCATAGCGTCTGACACGAATGCGGCCATCATGGTACCACAAATTAAAGCGGGATTCGTCAGAAAACACGACATGCTGCCAATCAGCACGCCAGTCTCTATGCTGATTGGCCCATTGTAGCCGCAGGCGGCGATGGTCGTGCGTTAGGGGGATCCTGTATAAAGGAGTCCGTGCGCGCAGTCCACACTGCAGCAGACGTCTACGAATTGATGAAGCACACAATGAAACACCTGTAGCTATTGACCACAGTGCTGCCAATTGTCTAGAGGAAGCTGTACGGTCCGTCCGCGCCATGCGGACCAGGTGTCTATCATCGCGAGCTGACGTCACATTTCGGGGTCCACTCCCGGATTTCCGAGTTGTCCGACACTCGTCCGTCCACTGCTTCCAAACGCGCATCACTGTGCTGCTGTTACGCTGCACACGAGAGGCTACTGAACGATACGACAATCCAGCTTCACGAAGGCCGATGATTCTCCCTCGTTCAAACTCTGTAAGTTGTTCAAATCTCGCTCTCTTTCGTCGACGAGGCATAAGTACAGATTGAGTTAACGTTTACCACTAGCAGATAACCACCGATAACCATACACGCCTCGCTACAGCCGTCTATTTATTCGGATCCATCAGCCGTTCAGAGGGCGCTGCTCAGCATACGCATGCGCTACGGATTTGCAATTCTAATCATTTGCATATCATGCGCTACTTTGCATTTCCTGAAAATTTCAGCTCACTCGCGTAAGTCCTTCATGGTGTTGCAATTTTCACAAACGTGAGTGTAGTTAAGGAACAAATTTATTTATATTCACATTAATTTAAGTAGCAAAAGGTGAAACAAATTAATTATTCACACTTTAAATATACGAGAGCGCATAAAGAAAGAAAAGCTATACGTAGCACAAGCAGAATGAACAGACTAAGAAACGGAATTCGAATTGCCTTTAGAGGTAGAAAAACAACCATTTCTAAAGCATTTATATTAAATGAGAAGAATCTGGCAACATCTTAGCATCACGTACTTTTATAAAGCGGAGAAAATAATTTAAGGAAGAATAAGAAACAGTTCTTGACTTTCTTTACAAAAGTCGTCTGTTTTAGAATTTAGAAAGA
>KK120163.1:18967-104781 GCA_000611955.2 Stegodyphus mimosarum | reverse complement strand
AGAGTGTGTTTACATTTCAGTTTAGAACCTAACTGGAGAAATTTATTTCAAACAATTTAGCGCAGTCGCAAACTAAGTTATTTATTTTTCTTTATGTTCTGTTAAATGAAAGAATTTCTTTAACTTTTGAAATTTCTCCTGAACATAATTTTTCACAAGAAAGGAGAATTCTTACCAAATTATAGAAATTAAATAAGAAATATGCAAGCTTTTCTCAAAAAGGTTTAACAGTCAGTAATATAAACATCAGAATGAAAACTGTGACCGTAATATAAACACAAGACTGAAAACCGTTAGGTATGCAAAATACATTTTGCTTCAGTTTTAATTATTTCATTTTATTTACTCAATTGCCTCTAGTTGAATTTTTTCTCCAGAGAACATAGAAATCTCATCTTCACAAATAAAAATTTTGTTTTTAAATGATTTAATTTTACTTCACCCAGTTAATAAACCTAAAAAAATAGTCACCGTCATTTTTTAAATTTTTAAACGACTATATTTTACAGTTTCATGCCTTAATGGTAGAAAAATTATGCAAGCAAATGGTCGCAGCATGCTGTAAACCAAAACACCGAAACGGATACTATTTGAATATTTACATTCACTGATAGATTACACCACTTATAGTTTATCGTCTAATAATACATCCTTAAAATTGAACATATTAAAAAAATCAGAACTATTTTTAAGTCCAATAAGTTTTATTTCATATGTAAAAAGGTGTAGTACATCCCAAATGAATAGGCCCACGAGCGGCGGAGTGGTAAAGTCGCTGAACACTGGTACTAAGGTCCGAGGTTCGAATTTCTCGAACGGGCTGACTACATGGGCACTTTTGTGGTTTACCCCATGTGTAACGTTCACACGAGCCAGTTTCCCTTAGAAAGTCCTCCATGAGTTCATCCCTCCCCTTAGACAGATAGCCTTCTAGGTTTTGCCATAATTTAATTTATAAATAATAGCAATAATTAATCCAAATGCATATTTATCGTTCTACGAGAAACTCTGTCATGACATTAGCAGTTCCTATTCTATAACCTATTCTTGATGAGGATTTCTAAAACTTGAAATCTACTACTATTTATAAATAGTAGTAGATTTCAAGATGTCTTTAAGATGGCATGAGTTTTTAAATTTCACTTTTTGTAGGCGAAAGTGTATTTAAACTACAATACTATTTATTAACTCATACACTATAACAATTTTTTCTTAATTACAGATAAACATTATTTCTTTTAAACGTACTGACTTTATTTGCTTTTCTTCCCCGAAGAAAAACATAAACAATCAACATTCTTTCAAAAATATTTCTTAGTTTTGCAATTTTTTAGTTCATTTCTGTCCAATGGGACTTTTTTCTTGAAGGGAGGCGAGGCGATTTGTATTGCTTTATTAAATTTTAAAGAAATTAGGAATTTTTCACATCTTTTTTACTGAAATTTTTAATTTTGGTTTCTGGCAAGGTCATTAGACAAATACTCTTTCCAATGAGTTGATTGACGTCACTCGGTGGGTTACAGAAGTGGAACAAACGAAGATTAAAGAGTGAGACCCCTTGAAGGTAGAGCTGGTAAGCCGTGTTTTCGCGGAGCTCCTGCTGGTTTCTACTGGATGAGTCATCCGCTTTGTTACTGTGTTTTTTCCACGTGCTCGGATTACTGTGGTGAACTTTGCTTGCTTTTGTATGAACTGATCAGCATAGTGGTTTATTATTCTTACTCTTGTGGATTATTTAAAATGTGATTGTGTTGGTGTTGTTATATTTTTAACGCGTTTTTTCGTCCGATTACTTGGATATGGAGGGGAATGAACATCTTCAGTTCGACAACATGGATCTAGCGGCTACGCTTCGTAGCCACGTGTCAGGCTTAAATGATGCAATTCACCGTTTCGCGAACAGATTCTTAGGAAATAATTGAATTGGACTGATAAATGCGGAATCACTCTCGCTTGAGGATTATTTACGTGTGTTACAAATTATTGAAAAACTCAAGTCAAGAATTCATGGAATTGGAATGGACATGGAGGACTGGATAACGGAATTTTCTACTGAACAGGAAAAGAATGTGTTAAAAACCAAGTTCATTAAAGTAAAAGGCTTTGCGGAACGACTGCTACATATATTCAAAGGTAAGTGCGAGTCTTTTGGTGCACACAATCCTGATAGTATAAATATGGATATAACTGATAAAAAAATTATGGCTGACAACTCCAAAAATGTTAAGAATAGTATTGTTAAGTGATAATGAATGTAATTGTTAATGCTGAAAAAAATTGCTGATAATTTGCCTAAGCCTAAACGGTCGTCGAAGAAAAATAAAAGATCAGTTACTGAAATAACCGATGCTGAGGGCTTCATTCAGCCAAGAAACCTGGCTAAGCCAGCTAAACTTGTTAAATACAATGTTGACATCTTTGTTAATAATAAATTAGATAGTTTAATGGATAGTGCAATTGAGAGTACTAATGTTGATATGCAAGCTGATTCGGAGGTTCTTGAAGTTGAGACTTCGAGAATTAAAACTATAATAGTTAAACCGGTTACTAAAGTCTCAGATTTTGTAAGAATGCGTAAGTCCGACACGCAATCGGAATTTGCTGTAAAAATTAAGGGTGAATTTTTGAAAGTTTTTCCTAAGTCAGAAGCCGATCATCGGCAAATCACTAGGTATCTTGAGGAAAAACAAATAGATCATTACTTAATTGTCAGAAAGGTTGAACGTCCTATCAAGGTTGTCTTTAGGAGTTTACCTATCGACTGCCCTAAGGATGAAATTAGGGAGGAACTGGAAGCTCTTGGATACAAGGTGCATGGTTATGCACAGGTTTAAGACAGGTGCGCAGGTTTAAGACGAAGGTCCCCATGCCTTTATTCCAGGTTCAACTTGAAAAAAAACCAGGGGTTAAAGAAATACATGACTTAACCTATTTTAGGTGCTTTTATGTAAATGTAACTGCCTATAATGCCACTGGAAGTATCGTGCAGTATCACAACTGCTAGCACTTCCACTATTCTTCGAATAACTGCAAGTTAAAACCCCGCTGTGTTAAATGCGCGGAGTCACATAAATTTGAAAATTGTAAAGCCAAAAGAATTGATGAAGTAATGTGTTGTAATTGCAATATGCCAGGGCACTAGATCTGTAAAAAATATGCCAAATAAAGTTAATGTAAACAAACGTAATGTAGCTGCCAATACTTTTGATAAAGGCAATGTAAAACCTGGTGTTAGCTACGCAAAAGTTGCTGCAGGCGCGTCTAAAAATAATAATGTTAAAACTCTGATTCTGTTAATGTTGATAATAGTAATGTAACTAATAATAACAGAGGTAAGGACTTAGGTCCAAACATGTTTATGGATATATTTAAGTTCATTAAAGAGTTAATATATATATTTATATATATATTTAAAGGCTTCTCGATTGCAAATATTCTTCGAAAAAGTACGGAGAGCATGCCTGAGGTACAAGCTGCAGAGCACACAATTGATAAAATGTTTATTATTTTTGATATTTTGGAAAGCATACCTTCTAAAAATGTTGTACAATGTCTAGTATTGCAAACAACGTTGTAAACAGAATTACATGGAACGCAAACGGTCTGGCTCGTAAGCTTAATGAGCTGTGAATCATAAATGAGTACAGTCCTGACTTATTGTTCCTATAAGAACACCGTCTTGGCCCTTCTATACCAATGTTTATTGCTAATTACTGTATCTACAGGTCCCACAGAGCTATCAATGTGAACAGATATAAAGGAGGTGGTATTGCTCTCTTGGTTAAACGCTGTATTCCACCATCAAGTAACAATTCCACAGCTTTTCGCCATAGAGGCCACAGCTATTTCCATCACAACAAATACTGGCACAACATACAGTTTTGTCACCACCTACATACCTCCATCAAAAACCCATGCAGTTGTTGAGTCTAATCTTAATGAATTACTCACACTTGGCACACATATTATTATAGGTGGAGATCTCAACGCGAGACATAGAGCGTGGAACTGCTATGATTCTAATACCATTGACAATATGATATTTAGTTTAGCCCGTAGGGCCATGTTTCAAATAGCAGCTCCAAAAATCCAAACACGGTATGCTGCTGGTTCCTCGGGAATCATTGACTTTTTTCTCCTAAGAAACACCAGTGCTCCACTGGATGTTTTCGTGATGGACGAATTGTTATCTGATCATAATCCGGTTAGATTGATTCTTGATATCAGTAGCTATACTACAGCAGACAAGAGAGCCTTTAAAACAGACTGGCAGATATTTGTCAAAGTTCTCAACAACATTCAGTACACTCTTCGAACAACACACACCGGGAATGACATAGATAGTTTGATCGAGGAGTTCACTCGTAAGATTCAAACTGCTCATGACTCTGCTAAAAAGGAAATTAAGCCATCAAAACTGGTGAGATCGAAGGAGTTAGCTCAACTTATTAAAAGACGGAAAGCTGCCAGGATGCAGTTTCAAAGAACCAGATCACGTGCGGACAAAACTATGTTTAATAGGCTCTGTGATGCAGTCAAGTGTCATACTAATTATTATGCACAAATCCGCTGGGCCAACTACCTCAAGTCCCTCTTCACGGAGGGCAACTCTATTTGGAAAGCGATCAAGAGGTACAAAAAATGCCATAATCCCATTCCACCCCTTAAAGGCGCTCACAGGATCCACTACACTGAGGCTAAGCGGCAGAACACAGCATCTGGAATCTCAGTTTCGCACAAACAACATTCACGACACCAGTACAGAACAGTTAATTGCTGATTTTCATAACAATTACACACCAAAAAGAAGCATTGACAACACGATTTCAGTCATGCCATCGGAAGTCTGTGATTACATCAAGAAATTAAAGAACAAAAAGAGCCCAGGATATGACCAGATTACTGATCGGATGATCAAAACGTTGCCAGTGAAAACTCTGAACTACTTTACCAAGATTGTTAATTTAATCCTAAAGTGGCAGCGCTTTCCTGAATGCTGGAAACTGGCTAAGATCATGCCTTTCCAAAGCCACAAAAAGCTGCTAATATTCTATAGACCCATAAGTTCCCATATCAATTTGGATTCAGACGTAAACACTCGACCGTAAATCAGTTATATACAGTTGTAGAATTCGCGAAGGGCTGCAGAACAAGAAAGTTACTGGGGAACTTTTCCTCGATACTGCCCAGGCTTTCAAGCATGTATGGCTGTATGCACTCATATATACAAACTGCACAATTTGGGCTTCTCAGATTACATCACTAACATAATTAAATCCTACCTAACCGGTAGACACTTTGTCGCTCACGTCTGAAATACACTTTCCACGCAAAGACCTATCCTTGCCGGGGTCCCACAAGGGTCTCTTTTAGGGCCTACATTATTTAATATATACGTGAACGACATCCCAGTTACACCCAACACTACACTTGCAACGTATGCTGACGACACCGCGATCCTCACTCAAAGTGCATTTGTTAGCCCAGCAATACAACGGTTACAAGATTACATTAACACACTTGAGACTTGGCTGGTAAAATGGAAGATTAAGGTAAACGTCGATAAAACACAGGCAATTATGTTTACCACCAAAAATAAATGCAACCGAAATTTGCAATTTTATGGAAACAATATCCCATGGGTCAAGCAAGTTCTATATTTAGGGGTGATCCTCAATAAAACTCTCTCTTGGAACCCACACATTACAGCTACATTAAGAAAATTTCGAGTTAGTAAAATTACACTTCCCCCCTTAATTGCTCGAAACAGTGTACTTTCTATAGATAACAAGTTAATTATTTATAAGACCGTTTTGCGTCCCATATTGTGTTATGCCTGCCCTGTATGGGCATATTCATGCAAATCCTATCGAAAAAAGTTACACCAGGCCCAGAATCTGGTGCTCAGACAGATTTCAAATACACCGTGATACATGAGAAATCACAAAATGCATACAGAGTTTAGGGGTTGAAGAATTAAAATACTTTTATTGCCGGCTCGCGCGGAAATTTTATGAAACTTGAATACCATTGTTAACCCTGTAATCAGGGTATATGACTATGATATTAATGACCCATGCAATAGTAAAAGACCTATGGCTATTAAGTAATTATATGACCTAATATTGCAATGTCTCTCTCATTTGAATTGTATATAATGTTATTTATTTAGATCTATTAATTTACTTTTTCTTAATGTGGCACCAATTGAATTCGCACTTGCACCTTGTACTTAGTGTAATTTCTCTTTTATTATCATGCCTTGTTCCCATCAGCTTCTTCACCAGCTTACCAGCTCCTTTTCAGTCTTTCCGGGGTCGCTTTCAGAGTCTTATGCTTTACTTTTGCTACGATCTATAAATTTCTTTTGCGATAATAGTTATAGTGCATATATATTTAAAAATAATAGTTGATATTATGCTAGGTTATTTCTCTGTATGATTCGAAGTACGTATTTTGTTCGATGTGGGGTAAGCTCCATAACACAGGCACCCTGGTGTTGCACCAATGCACACTCTATCAGAGTGTAGGAAATAATTGCTCTGGAGCCGACTATCAGTCAGTGATGTCAAACGCTCAAAGATTTTCTAGTCGAGAAGAGCAAACTTTGTAATATAGTAACCTCGGTTTTAGGTATTATTTATGCATGTTAATATTTCACTTAAAAATTCATCTTTTATTATATTAATATTTTACCAATATATAGAGTCTATTAGATTTTTGAAGCAAGAAGTGTGAAAAACAAGAGAAGTTTCCGCGTTGCAAAAAGGAGCAATGTTTCACTTATTAAAAGAGGTGTTACCATATATACAGTATATTCCTCAAATCTGACTTTAATCGGAAAAGTTATATATATACTTGCACTACCTAACGTGTACTAACTAGTTATATAAACAAGAGATTTTATATTTATGACCATGGAAGAATATCAGCTGTAGTTTCATTATAATACCCATTAATGCCAAATATTGTTCTAATATTTTAACTTGGACTCGTAACTGCAGATGCCTCACAAGAGTTACTTTAAAAATTCTGTACCTAATGATGCAAGCAGAAATTTCACTGGTCCACGTTGTCTAATCCAGTTCTCTCAAAATTATTTATGTGGAAACCGAGCTAAAAGACAGTTAGAAACAAATGCTAGCAATATCAGCATGTGTTATAACTGATAAGTTAAGTAACATAATATCTGCAGTGCCTTCCGCAATGTTTTCACAGGAATCAATTTTTGCGATATCCGGTGTATACAGGAGTACGTTTATTGTTCTTACGTAAGTTATTAAGTCATCCTAGCATGCAAGCTTAGACCTGATTAACAATAAATGTAACCCTGTTTAACCTCCTTGAGTTCTAATAAACTCTCATATTCGGACTGCAGTCTGAAGCTCAGAAACACAGGCAAGAGGTTAAAAGTTTTTAAACGCTTTTTGAAAATAATGTCTTGTCGATGTAACCAAAATTTAACGAAAATTATCTACCACTGCTTGCACCGTCTTAAAAATAGAAATACTTAAATATGTATGACACAACACATAATTTCAACAGAAATCTAAGGGCGTAAGAAAAGTAACAGTATGGAATTGGCAAAACAATAATTTTTGGTGTAGTTTTGGTTAGGTTTTTCTATGCAAAACATAAACTTTAATCAATCAAATATCTTCCATTTTGTTCGATAATCTCGCGTTTTTTTCCATGATTCCGTCCTATAGAACTTCTGGTCTTTATCAGAAAAAAAAAACAAGTGTTTGAGATTGTCGTCATTACTGAAATTTTTACCATTTAAGAAGTTTTGTAAACTTCAAAGTAAAGAATAATATAATGGTGCAAGGTCGGGGCTATATGGAGGATGGGACGCCACTTCCCAATCAAGCTCCAATAATTCCGTACGTTTTGCTAAAATTATATAAAGCCTCGCAATGGCGTGGTGGAAGACAATTCCTTTGCCATTTACTTGGCCCTTTCTCTTTCATTACTTCCCCGAATTTCATAAGTTGTTAATAGTAAACATCTATTTTCGTCTGATTGCTTGGAAGCATCTCAGAATACACAACACCTTCGTAATCCTACCAAAGTGACAACATAATCTTTTTGTGATGCAATTTAGCTTCCGATATGATTTGTGCTGACTCATCACGCTTGGACACAGATCATATTCAATTAATGTTATTGTAGTCGATTCATTTTTCATAACTAGTGATAATTCGTTTCAAAAAAGTGTTGATTGCATTATGTTTGAAATGCGTATCGCAAATATTGATTCGTTGTGTTAAGAGAATTTCTTTTAATTAATGCAACACCCAAATATCAAGCTTCTTAGTGAGCCCAAAACATCTTGTGAGATTTTCAGTTGTTGTGTGTGATACATTTAACCTTTTTGCAATCGCTCGCACAGTTACATGAAGATTCAATTCAATTAAGGTTTTAATGATTTCATCATCAGTTTCCTAAGATCGGCCAAAACGCTGGATATCTTCAAGTGAAGACTCAGAAGGAGAAATAGTTTAGACCAATCCTGACACATGCGTTCTCTTGAGTAATCAACACCATAGACTCACACATTTCTTTGCGAGCCTCAGCCGCTTTCTTGCCTTTATATAAATAAAGTATGCCAAAAATACTTTTAACCCCATGTTAAACTGGAATTTAAACTAACACTTATAAACAAAAATACGTGAAATTTGTTTCTATAGCAACCTAAAAGTGTCCGCTGCCAAATCTTTAAGGTTAACTGAAGAATAGCAAAACGAACGTAACGATATGGATTTGTGCAAACCGAAATTACTTTCTTGCCAATCCAATAAATAGAAAGTAGTGTCACATAATGATCTAAATTCCCTAAATAATTTCATTACGTAATGAATCCAATTCTACCTACCACAGCTTCTAGTCCTATGTGCTAACAAATTTTAAAATCAATTACAGCACAAGGAGGGACGACTCAAGAAATAAACTGCTTTCTGCGGCCCACATATTCACTTGTTATTTAAACTTCACATAATTTGCATTTGGGTGATGGTTAAAGGAAGAAATAGAAGGAGCAGGAAAGAAATAACTTGTTCACCGAAATAATTGCTATAAGAATATTTTGTTAATGAATTATGATGCACATTGAATTTCTTTCAATGCACATTTCTTTCAATGTTAAAGTAAGAAATAGAAGGAGCAGGAAAGAAATAACTTGTTCACCGAAATAACTGCTATAAGAATATTTTGTTAATGAATTATGATGCACATCGAATTTCTTTCAATGCACATTTTTTTCAATGTTAAAGGAAGAAATAGAAGGAGCAGGAAAGAAATAACTTGTTCACCGAAATTACTGCTATAAGAATATTTTGTTAATGGATTATGATGCACATCGAATTTCTTTCAATGCACAAACTGCAAGATTCACATAGAAAGAAATGAGATTGTAAATGATTAAACGAGAATATTATAGACCGTAGAGCTATCTTTAAGCTATTTACAACATAAATTAAAATGCGTCTTAAACGAAACCTTCCGAAATACTTTAAGTAAAATAATCGATAGGTAATTTTGGAAAAATTATAGAAGACCCAAACACTCAATCAATCTCCCATAATGGCCTTTTAGTACAAAAGAAGTTATTACCTGTTCCATTATTTTGGAAACTAAATCACACGCAAACCAGTGTACCTTTCAAATATTTACATAAGACACATATCAGTGAGTCCAGAGAGGTATACCGCACGATCCAACGTGTCTCCATGAATAATTTAATTGCGTTAACTAGATTTAACGCCGATCTAAAAGCCCATTCGAACCATTAACAGCTAATTTCTGAAGAGGGTTCAAAGTAACGCCCCACTAATGGTTCCAAACTAAATCATTCATCTTAGGCTTTTAATTTGAAAGATGACTGAAGGGGAGATCCACTGTCACATTATTCTTTTCTGTAAAAATCTCTTTTTGCAGTAGCTCCGTTTCCTGTCTCAAAATACCACCACCACACACAGGTCATTAATTTTCGCAAATAATACATTGCAGTTAGCTTGTTATTCCAAAGAGTCGAGGTGATAGGTTTTATTTTTTTTATCTCCTTGATGGAGTTCAGCCACTTACAGAAGCAGAATGCCAAAACTGCCGGGGGATAAGAACTTTCTTTATTTATGTTTATAATTACACAGAACTAAAAATGCTTAAAAATCTTGGAAACTTTGAAAACGTCACCTTCGAGTTGAAATGTAAGTCTTTGAATTGCAAGATCATTGCATTATTACAGAATTTTGAAGAAATACCTTAATTCCACACATGCCCTAATCTAAATGCGCTTGGATGGATTAAGTTGCCTGAATAATAACAAAGGAGGGCTGCCTTTGCGGAGGACATTTTAAGGGGAATTGCCTTTTATTTACAACATGGGGAAAACTATGAAACTCTTAAGCAGCTAGCACACATTCTCCGGGATTTGAAATCAGGATGAATTACCAAAGTTTAGCGATCTTACCGCTTGGTATGAGTATGACTAGGATGAGGCAAATCCGGATTGGTCTACCGATATGATTTCAATGGAGCACTTTCCAATGGATAAATTTAAATCACTTTCTAATAGATCAATTCAAATAAGCAATGAACTGCGGTTTGGCCCATTGGACGGTGACTTGAATAGATCACTTTCCAGTGGATCAACTAAATCGGGAATAAATTATCATCTATTATTTATTCTATCCATGTTAGATACAAATAAAAATAAAAATTTAGGTCTTTTGCATCATTTTAAAAATTAGTCATACCTTTGACCAATATATAACTCGGAACTTTCGAATTATTACACCGAAGATTTTAAATTTGTACCATAAAAAGCTAGCGAGTGTTATGTCTGAATTACTTGCAAAATTACAAAAAAATTCGCGAAGAGAAAGACAGATGTTGAAATTTAGTTAACCTCATCAATTAATGTCTCCTTTCATTTGCTCTCATTTGAACTCAGCCCTTCTCAGCAGAGTCTGACTTTACCGCATATTCTAAGAATACGTAATGATAATCGAAAGAGATCTAATATGGCAATCGACATAGGTTCTCTTGTCTGCAACATCTGCACTACTATGGCTGCCCGTAAATGGAAGGAAACAGTGTACTTAATATTAGAATAGTCACTCCTGGTAAATAGTAATAACCAGTAGCTATGAAATCTGAACCTGCTAAGAAAATTAGTCGATATACGTATTGCGCAACAGAAACTGTGTAACGTATTTTCTCATCATGCAATAATTACTTTTGCCAAAATAACACCTGATTGAAATGCTAAATTTAAATGTCTTGAAAGATCTTTCTGGATCCCAGCTATTCAGTAGCTAGCTGGCCGCATGTTATTGCAATTGCTATGCTTCCAAGGTGATGGGACATTTATATGGATAGTGTAGTAGATCAGGAATGAAATGGAGTCATTGGAACATCTGACCTCCCGACTTCTAACCGGATGTACTATTCAGTTATACTACGAAAGCACGCGAAAAAAAAGAAAATACCTTATATATTCCCCTTTCAAAAGGTGACTGGTAATGAGGGGGGACCGATCGCCAAATCCTGGTAGTGACAAATTATCGTTTACCCTTTTTTAGTTCGGGCGCTGGTCTTAGGTTATATCTTACGTTAGTCTTGGGTTACAGTCTTAGGTTTCCCAACGTAACGTGATTGAGCGACTGTCCCTTGGGAAATTTTTCTGAAAGGTACTCCTTGCTTTTTAGCAGATAGTACTGTTGTGTCTTCCTGTATTCAAATAGCATAGGCATTATTTATTGGAACCTCTATAATGAGCTTCTAACACAGTCTTTTTTTCTTTTTTACTCTCCGTGGAATTTCCAATCTTCATAATTTTTTCTCTTGACAACAAAGAGGTTTCCAGAAAGTCAATGGCCGTTCTCGATTACCCCACACATTCCTTTCTCTTACTAGGATTAATTGGCTTGCCGGTTCTTTATTATGAACTAACCCTTCAGTTCATTCTAGGTAGAATTTCTCAGTTTATATCCATGTTTACAAGAATTGTATTGTGTTGTCTGTGCAATGAAATTGTCGGTCGAAATGAAACGTAAATAAATTAACATAACAATGGAAATGAAGTTGTATGCTTTAAGAGGCTGCACAAAGAGGAAAGTATTAGTAAAACTGTCTGAATTTAGATGTTGAATGAAATCCAGGGTGACTCAAAAGTCCCTTAACATTTGAGAATTTAATAATTCAATGAATAATGTAGGTATAGAAGTAAGAACTGACACATCTACTTGAGGGTTTATTGAAAGGAAAAAAGGACTTAAAACAGCAGACAGATGGCGCTTTATATGATAACAAAAGCAATAATTAGCATAACAATTGATTTTTAGCAAAGGCTATGTTCTTTATAAGAAATGTTCAACATGTCGGACGTTATTCATCAACAATACCTGTAGTCGGCAATGTTGTGAACAGCACTGTATAGTATGTCTGTAGGTATGATGAGAAACTACCGTCGGATCTTGTGTTTTAGCATCCCTATTGAGGTCAGACGATCGCGTTGCGATTTCAGGTAACCCCAAAGAAGGTAATCCTCCACAGCCAATAATCACATGGATTGAGGTCTGGGAACCTGACAGGCCAAGCATGACAGAAGCGGCGGCTCAGCAGGTGATCCTCACCAAATGATGTTGTACAGACATTAGGTTATTTTGAAGTAGGAGACATGAAAAATGAGCAACGCCTTCGCCGGGAATCGAGCCACGGACCTCTCGGTTACGCGTCAAGCGTCGACCACTACGCCACGAAGGCATGCGAAGAGGGCAGGAGAAATACCTTCTAATGCGTGCAGGAGGTCTTTCACACATGTAGCAATATGGGGTGGAGGGCAATGCTGCATACAAGTCATGCCTTCCAACAGGTATTTATCAGCCAGACTAGGGATGATGCGATTCTGTAAAATATCAGCGTACGTCGCATCTGTCGCACTAACAGTTTGAATAACAGAACAACACATTTCCTCGGAAAAAACGAGTCCAATTATGACGGATTGATAAATCCAAATGACACCGTGACCAGCACCCGGAGGCGAGGATAGAAAGGAAACAAAGTCATGAAGGGACATGAAGGGACTCTCTCACTATAGCTCATTTCATACACGATTCTCATGCGGCGTCATTGACATTTTGCTGCCCAGAGCCATATTTTGGCATCTTTTTGCATTTTTTGGGGAAGGCTTTCAATAAAACCCCAAGACATTTCAAGCATGTGTGTCAATTTTTATTTCTTCACCTACATTATTCCGTGAATTATTGAATTTTCAAATGTTAACGGACTCACTGTATTACGAATTGTGAATAATTCATCTCTTCTTTCGCAAAAATCGACATTTTCGTCATGTTCCTTACATTTAGTAACGTCATCGATCTAACGTAACTTTCTATCTACACTAGATCGAATTTGCGGAACTCTACTGTAGCACAATCTCCTTTTCTTTTTTTAAAGAAATTACTCTTCACGAAGGATCAGAAGTAGAGTCGAATTATTTATTATGTGGCAAAATAAAAACGTTTTTTATATTTTACGAAAAAAGCTATATATATTCATGTAAGAATAAAATATAATAGTTTACTTGTATACGCAGAATGATATGATGGGTTATGATAGCTTATTCATCTAAAGACAGGAAACTGCATAGGCTCAAAATCTATAGGGGCGTTCGTGGAATACTTGCCAGTTCGTAATCATGGAATGATTCCGGAATTTAGAATCTCTCCAAGCAACCTATTTTCCCAGAAATTGAGCCTTGCGATCAACTACAGTCCTCAGTGTTTTTAATCACTTGCTCAATTTTCCAAATGAGAAACTTTGTCATTTGTCAGTCTAAACACATCGAAATTTTCTGTTTCAAGATAAATACGAAGAAACGTTGTTAACAAAGATTAACTCATTTTAGAAATGAGCTGAACTTAATATTTTATTTTTATTGATTCATATATTATGTACTCAAAATGCATTTCTTTCTATTACTTTTTACTTACTTAGGCTATTATTTTTTTTCACTAGTTTCACGAAACAGGATATCCGTAAAAGTTAGTGATGCTCTCGACGAGATTCAAGCTGGTGAGATTTTGCAAAATAGGTGTACTAATCTCTCATACCACAACAACATGCACAGGGAATGCAGTAATTCCTAGCATTCTCCTCCCATTTAAAACGAGGGAGGGAATAACCACGAAGCAAAATCGAGCAGATCCGAAAGCTATTAACCACTTACACCAAGAAAGCACTCAAAGGCTAATGCAATAAATACTTCCTTACAAAGTATGCGTTCAAAATATATCATTGGCAGAATTCAGTTTTACAGAATAATAACCTCAGACGACAAAGTAAAATTAGCCCAGATTTTAACCCAAAAAATCTAATCATCAAAACTGTAATAACTTCCAAAACTTTCATAAAATCTTCAGAAATTGTTTTCAAATGAGTAATAATCGAAAGACTTACACTACTTATACTTCTACAGTACTAGGTATATCGAAATAATATACAAAAGGTATGTTTCACAACGCTTCAAAATATTGCTAAGACGGATTGCCAAATAATGTAAAAGAAATCAAATAATTTTAATAATTACTAAACTGCATTTATTAAATGGTTTCTACAGCTGTATTGTTAGATGATTTCGGTATATGTTTCACTGAATGCATTTGAGAAACTGAATTTAGACTTCAATTCGTAGAATATTCGAGCTACCAACTAATTCATTCAATTGTTGAAAGGCATCAAGCCATTATTTCGAACTAAAACGACGCGTGGTAAGTCAGAAATAAATTAAACAGAGCTGAGAGCTCACAATCGATAGTATATCTCATTATTAATTTCCTAATATGCCTCATATAATTCGTTGCGATTTAATTTCTTCTAATTAGGGATAAATTTAACGATTTAGCAGAAAGCACTGAGCGACTATTGCAACTACTGAGAATTTAATTGGAAATTCAAATCTTTGAATTCAAATGTGAAAGGTACTTATTAGTTAATAAACTAACATATTTTAGTGCTACAAAATATTACTTAAGTAAAGTTAGCATACTTTGTTGTAAAACGTAGAAAAATATTTCTCATTATCAGATATATTTAAATCATTAGTAACATAAGTGCAAAATGCTTTTTAAACTACTGCTGATTACAATTGACGTATACTTGTGATATTAACGTATGCTTAATATAAATAGACAGATTGTGATATTAAGCATTTGTTAATATCACACGTTTAGCAATTCTTAAAATTACTCTAATACACAGATTGTTATATATATTAATATTAAAAGAACAAAAAGGTTCTTAAAACTTCAAATTTATAAGAAATTATAGTATTCCTTCCCCCCTGCATACCTTCTTATTGTAAGTGGTCTGACTCGCACTCGATGATCTACGGTTTGAATATCGGTGAGGGCAAAGTTCCTGCTTCACGCCTTTCGTGTTTTCTGCTCCAAAAATCGTAATGATCTGTATCGTGTCGCCCGAGCAAAAATATTTATAGAGTCATAGATTTACTTCGCAGCTGGAAATATGAAAAATTAGCAAAGTCCTTGCTGGGATTCGAACTCCGGATCTCCCGAATGCCAACCGAATCTGCTTTCAGTTTAAGAAAGAGATCAAGAAGGAACGAGAAAAATTCAAGACATTGAGAATAACTCGCTAACACTTGCATTTCGTCAACTGAATCACACGCTTCTTCTCAGTCGCATTTTGCCTGGGGGAGAATCTGAGAAATCAAAGCACCTTCTCCGTGTGCGCTGACGTTATATCAGTGGTTTAAATGGTGTGGTTAACACTTGAAGATACATCGTTCGGATTTCGCCGAGAGTGCAAATGATTTTTTACCTTTGCACCAAAAAACAAATGATCTGTAGAAGTTATTAATAAAATAACGTCTGGATTATAAAATAAATCATTAAACAAAATGAATGTCCTTATATTAATCGCCACGATTCACTCAAATTAATAGCCACGAGATCGTATACGATGCTGTTGTGCTTCACAGGATGGCAGAGTTATCATATGCAAGATAAACTTATTTTAAACATTTTTATTGTCTATTTACACTTTTATGCACAAGAGGTTTCATAGAGATTGATAAAATATAGTTAAAGGAAATAACCATAGATTTAAATGCTTTTCAGTTAGATGCTACCTGAACACCATACAATATTATACCAATCATACCAGCTGAAAACCATACTCAAACTCATATACGAACAACTTCTGTGCAAACAGATCTAAACTTCAACTAAAATTCTGCCTCACTTGCTGGCCTTTCGCTGGTTTCTTTTTTAAAATTTTATTTCTTTAATAATAATTAAAGCTTTTATCCGTTAATCTACTATTATTAATTCTACTATTATTCATCCATTAGTATTATTATTCTATTATTACACCTATTACTATTAGAAAATATTAAATATTTTTATGATATCGTGTATCGTAAATTATCTTGCGTTTTTCTGATTTTTTTATTTAGCTATTCCAAGTAAATATCTTTTAGCCTAAGTTGCCAAAGAAAATTTGACATTTTTATGGCCATAACACACGGTAAAATAACACTGTGTTACAACACACTGTAAAATTCATAATTTACTCTTCAAATTATAACAATGCATTGTTTAGGGCAAGCTAAATTACTTAAAAGCAATGTACGTACTTCTTAACGATTATACCATTAGCATCTTGAATAAAAGATATTTAGAATGCAATAAGGTATAGAATCTCACTCAGTACTCTGGTACAGAATGTTTCAAAATTAATCTTTTATTGACTATAGGAAACCATTATCGGACTCTTTCCAAAATGTTTGGACCATTACGTTGCATTACATTATGCTACGGTACCATATATTTATCATCTACGTGGCTTGGCAGATGCTGGCTTTGCGTTTAAAGGTAAGACCTTCAAAGAGTTTCGAAGATGTAAATATAGGACCTACTAAGTCAGTTGCAGAAGTGCAAATGACGACAAAGAAGCCAGTGATAAGATAAGGAGATAAGAATAAGGGGAAGGAAGTCGCCATCTATTGACAAAAACCCCAACAACAATGAAATAATTTTATTAAAAGCTGAGGGTTAAGAAGGATTGGAATTGGGATCGTTAAATAGAATATGAGTCTTTAAGAAAAATACATATTCATATTATATAGTTGTTTTCATTTTTTATCAATATATGGTGCCAATAGCTTGACTTTTTTCCTCTCTTATCGCCTTATCATATCTTAGCATTTTCTCTTTTGTCACCTGCCCTTCTGCAGCTGGAGAAGGAGGTTCTATATTTAGGGCTTCGAAACTAGTCCTGCATATTTATGAATATTATGCTGATTCTTGTTGCTTTAACTCCTCCAATAATGGTTACCTAACGGGTTATTTTAACTCATATCTTTTAGACACCTTTTCGATTTAATTAATCTGCAATTACTTAACAAACAGAAGAATATGAAAAGACGTCTTAAAAATTTTAATGTATTTTTTCATAATATATTTAATTTAAATAACTTAAAACATAATGAATTTATAATATACGAATTGATAATTTTATGTAAATCGAAATTGGGACGACATATTTTCTATGCAAGTATTTATTTCTTATATAGAACTGTAAATCCCTTCAATCCTGAGTCCAACAACATTTAAAATCTAAGCATAGCTCAAGTAGAACGCGAAATACAAGAAAATATATTCCTATGGGCCATAAAGATACATTTTTTGCCAAGTTGGCGACTATTGCCAGTTTTTCGCTAATTTACTATTTTTTGGAAGATTCGAGAAAACGCAATTCGGAAGCCTTCCAAATTATTCTTTTCGAAGCCCAAAATAAAGGTGAAAAATGCTTACCACTTTTACGTCCGTATGGTATGTAAATATTTTTAAAAAAATGTATATATTACAAAATTTTGCATTTGGAAAAGAGGTTTTGTTCCTTTTTAGGTGATAACCAGTCCTCTTGCGCTAATGATTTTATAGCGCTATTTCAAAAAGCATGCTTAACAAAGATTCTAAATAAATACTTTAAATACGCACATATTAAATAAGTATGTTAATAACAAAATACCTGAATGAGTTTAAATAACGATTAAAAAAGAACATGTATGTCAGTATTTTTTTCTCTATAATGATGGTTACAGTTACCTTACATGATTACATTGTTTCCACCTATACCTCAGAAACATAGAATCCATTCAGAGTTATTGCAACATTTTGGTTGATTCTTAAAAAGAATAGCGGTAAACCTCATAAGAAAGCGAAGAAATTGTTAAGTTTATCTGCGCATGACCTTAAGACGATTGCGGTTTTAGCGAATTGATCCTATTTTTTCATACCCTAAAAGCTTTTCTAACGTTTCGACGTGACTTCTAACGACGTGGAAGTTGAAAACAACAGCCACGCAGTCGTGCCTCTTTTTTTTTTTTTTTTGCTATTCTTTTACCCATTTTGATAAAGTATTTTTTTCCTCAGCAGAAAAACTTGGTCAGACTACCAGCCAAGGCTTTTCACTTAACATCAAAAAATATTACCCGATGCCAACGAGCTAAATCAAATACTACAAATGGCATTAATTGTAATATTTAAATCATCTGTTTCATAAGCCTATTGATTCATTTTGAACCTCTTTTTTTAGAAATAAATATTAAATCTAATGTCGAATCAGCGGTGAAGATTTTATAATTTTAGATCTAATTGATAACTGAAATCTTAGCACTTCACTTTTAAATATCTAAGATCATGTGTGAAATATAATACTGTGTGTTATAATACATAAGTAAATACGCATCCTTCATTTTTAATTAACTATTTTCCTTTTATCTTCTTCTCTTTTATATTTGTCGCATGGATTGGCCAGCCAGATAACCTAACCTTTAACCCTATAGAGCATGTCTGGGACGTTCGTGGGAGGACAATTTCATCTTGCCATCTCTCTTCGCCAGGTATCGCGGAGTTGAAATCTGCCTTGCTACAGGAGTGGGATCGACTGTCACAAGGGCTCCTCAGCTTCCTTTTGTGCAGTATGCCTCATTCATGTCTGGCTATGAGAGAGGTTATATCGCATATTAAATTTTTGGCACATATCTTCCTTTAAAAATTTCAGAAACTTTCTATTTGCCCCATCGGACAAAACGGAAATAAAATCTTTCAAAAGAAATTTGTATGGCATTTATAACGTTATTTCTGATTTTTTTAATGCATTCAATTGTAGTTTGGAAGACTGAATTGTGAATGCGCAGTTAAACGAAGGTTAATATGCATAAGATGGATATAAGATTATGGGTCTATATTTTGAGCCATCTATATTTTTACATACAGTAAATAAACGAAAATCATATGGTTTATAAATAGAATGTGTAAATTAAAATAAGAGAAAAATATGAACAAATATCTGATTTTATTCAATAACTTCTTTTCATTCAATAAATCTCAATATCAGTTCAGGTTATTCAAATCACTGAAGGAGAATCGATTTTATTTCAGTAGAAATTTCTCTGCTTGGTGCTTTATAAAACACATTCCAAAAGGTTAAAAACATTTGCTTCATGATAAATTAGCTTCGTTTGCATAAAGAATACTAATAATGATCTATATTCGGAAGGGGTTCATACTTAGACCCCGTAATTATATGACTATCGATATGACGAATGATTTTATGAAGCAAATAGAAAAATGGCTCACTAAGTAATTTATCAATACTTTGCCGAAGCGGCTGCGAATAATGAACAAACTATTATTTTTATGTTTAACAAATTATAAACTTTTTTGAATTTAATATAATATCATACAGCTTTAAATATAATTGAAATGCATCAAAATGGTTGTGTAAACCAAAAGTTTATGATGGATAATAACTGAACAGGATTGCATTGGATTTATTGAATAATGGCTATAAGTTACAATGAAATTTACTGAATTCTGGTACGCAAGGGTTATATGCCTAAGGGAAGAGATACCTTCATGGAGGATTTTACAAAGGGAAACCGGCTCATAGTCAGATTTCAATTCAGATCGACCTAGCAGTATTTAGCGCTCTAATCGCTAGACCGCTGATAGGTACAGCTGAACACAATATGACGTAAATTATGGATTTTTGAAGATAAGATATGGCAATATATAAAGAAAGTACATAATAATAAAAGTGAGTGGTAAAAATTATTTCAATGTAAATTTTATTAATGGCAAAAGATATATTCGAGTGTTTTCTTATTTGAATTGTCCATTACAGGAGTTATTGAAAAAGTAATTCACAGAACATTTTATGAACCTGCTTGGATTACTGGTTAGCCCTGAAGGACAGAAACAACAAGGATCAAATGGTTCAGGATATTCAAAACACAATAAAAGTCCACCCAAAAATCCAGTTTTCCTCCAACTGAATGGTGAAAGCCCGCAACAGGAACGACGGCAACGAGGCGTCTGACCTCCTTGCAAAGGATGCAACGACTAACATCAACAGTGAGGTGATCCAAGTCCCGTGGCCCAAGTCCCATATAAAATTTACACTAAATGCAATAGTCGGCTCAAAATGGCAAGAAGAATGGGATTCGGAGTTGCAAGGCAGAAGAGTCCTTGATTTTTTCCAAGATCTGACAAAGAGGCACTACACTATGACCATGTTCTGAATCAATATATGACAGGGCACGGTCCTTTCTCCACCCACTTCCATGACAGAGGCATGCGCCTCACAGATTTCTGCATATGTGACAGATATGATATGTGGTCTCTGTAATCTGACAGATTGTAAACATCGGATTAAGCCTAACAACAATCTAATACTATTTAAAAAATACGCAATAAAAAAAGAGACACCTTAATGCCAAGATCAGAAACATTCTTTCACATATCCAAAGACTCGGTCTGGATATTTGTCATATTTAACGCTTACGCATCTCCATAATATTACTAAAATGTATTTATTTAAATTTTTATAATTTAATGTCCAAACAATTTCATTTTTCTGTACGGGAGTTCCAAGGACTTGCTTGTTACACCTTCCGCCTTAGAAAGAACATTTGCACATACATTTAGACATTTAGAAGCGTCAGTTGTTCAACTTCATGGACAGTCTCTTTTCCGTATGATTTGTGTATAACTAATAATACCAGAGATCAGTTATCTCAGAATAAGTTGAGCTAAACTCTCCAATAGGGTAAATATATGCCTCTTCATCCGAAAATGCAGTAGGATCTATTTGGACTTATATACTAACCATTCTGAATGTCCATTGCCTTTCTTACGCTTAAAGTCTCAGTTTTAATTAACAGCTGAATATTTTTCGTCGGGCTCCATTATAAAGGTGCAGCTACTTTTCTGCTGCGATTACAGAAAACAAATGAAAATTCTCCCGCATTATAAAGGCTAAGGGTTAAAAGTATGCGCGTTTGTGTCGGGACAGCTCCATAAAGGATTATATTTTTGAACTGAGGCCTGTTTGTATAAATGCGGCAGCATCTTTATGACACGGCAACATTATTTAGGTTTCCCGTAGCAGGATACGAATATGCTACACTGGACATTTGAAAAACTCACCAGTGCTGAAAACACCCCTATAATACCACTAAGACATCAAATGCTTTCTTCACTACTGTGCAACAACTAAGAAATATCATAACCGTTCTACCTTGCACTCCCACGGGTTTTCTTTATTGCACAACACATTTGAAAGGTCCTCGTAATGTAAGTTTTTTCCTGTCTATTCTCATTTCAAATGTCGAACTAATCTTTATATAAAACATCAAGATTTCGGATTTCTTACTGTATAGCATTCCGTACACAGGCACCATAGATGAGAGTTTAGTATGTGGATAGTGATCCTGTGATAATGTTAAGTGACACTGAAAGAAACTACCGTTTTTCTTCAATTATAAGATGAACGCCTCAAAAATAAACGTTTCTGAAAAGAGATATGTGTTACAATCGATGACGTCATACAATCAAACAATGCTTCTTGAAATTAGCAATTTCACAAGCTTTCGACTTATTTAAGGTTTCTTTGACAGTGCACTTCTGAGTATAATTATTCCACTTTCATTAGTATGTAACGTAAACTTTTCTTTATATTTTAGTGCTACAAACTATTGTTATTTTCTAATAATAGATATCAGTCACCGATGCCTAGAAGATTTTCCTAGTATTTTTCAAAATACGTAAGTTCAGTTACTGTATTTCGTTAAATTTGATCCTCTTTTCGCACATTAAAATACACTGGTGTGCAAAAATTAAGGACGAGACGGTTTTTTCAATATAACTTTCTACAAAAGCTTTCCAAATCAACACATTTAATACCGTAAGATCTCCAATACGCAAGGACATGATTAATGTAAGCAACACTTACTAAAAGAGAAATCAGAGGGATAAAAAGAAGCTTTATTGAAAAAGTAGCATGGAGCGCAATGCGACTGAAGGCCGAAACATCCCTGTGATGGGTGTCCAGCAAGAAACATCCGGTCTTTAATAGGGGATATGATCTCCCCTGACTGCTAGGCAGGTGTCACATCATTTGTGCATGCTGGATATGTGGTGTTAATGAGCTGTTGAGACACTGCTGCTCGTTCCTCTTATAGCACCAATCGCAGTTTCGGAATCGTTACTGGCGATAAGTTCCGTGCTGCCACGGGTCTCCCTAGTAAGTTCCGTACATGCTTGACGGGATTTAGATCCAGAGACTTTGCCGACCAATCCATGTGTTCAATATCTTCACTCTCCAACAGCTCTTCGATAGTAACTGTGCTTTCCACCTCATCGCACAGTTGTCGTGGAGCGTTGTCGTCCATGAAGAAGAACTGAGGACCCATAGCCCTTGTGAAAAGACGCATATAAGGAAGAAGAACCTCGTTACAATAGCAGTCCCAGGTGAATAGCCTCCTTGGGAGATATGAAGGTCGGTCCGGCTACCAAGCATTATGTCTGCTCGAACGAGAACTCCGCGAACTCCAAAACAGTCCCTTTTGATGATGTTGAAGGGGTTATTGCGTGTTCCCCGCTCTGTCCAGATGTGTATGTGTCTAGAATCGCAACTCAGACTAAATCTGCTCTCATCTGTAAAGAGTACTCGTCCCCATTCATTGTCTCTCCAATTCCGGTGTTCCCGGCACCACAGAGAACGCCTTCTCCGATGGGCAGGCGTTAGAGGTACACACCGTACAGGGCGTCGTGCAAACAGACCACCACCGTGCAGTCTTCTGGCCACGGTAAAACGCGATATCGGTCGTCCAGTCGCCTGTGTCGTGTGTCTAGCGATTTCTCCCGCTGTCTGCCGCCTGTTTCTTCTGGCCTGTAAGGCAATATACCGGTCATCTGCGGGTGTGGTTCCTCGTGGACGACCACTACTAAACCCCCGGATAGCTGTTCCTGTAGTTTGAAATTGTCTCCAAAGTCGTGAAACGATGCTGTGAGCAATTCCGAACTCTGCAGCCACACTTGTCACACTGCGGCCTTCCTCCAACTTCCCAATGATTCGACCTCGGGTAAAAGCATCCAGATGTCGTCTAACAGATTGATTATTCGCCATTTCTCGCTGGGGCAGCAACTCGGTGTGATTTTAACTGCTATACGGCGTGCAATCTCTTTGCCAGAAATACTGATCTTACACCGACAACATGCTTTATACTACTCAGACACTCCCACATTACGTCTACCTGCATATCTGCGCATGTGCTACCGTAAATCACTTTACTTAATCTCCTGATTGGTCTTTCTGTCCGCTCTGCCTCTTCGTTCAGCTGATATGCTAATTTTTCGACTTCGTCCTTAATTTTTGCACGCCAGTGTAATGTCAGAAATAGCAGTTAATGTGCGTGCAGAAGAAGAAAATATACAAGGTCGGTCAGAAAAATATATACCCACTTTAACACATGGTACTTGCGTACTGGTTTTGAATTGAGTTATCGTTATACTATGAAATATGATTTTTGCTCAACACATGTCAGTACTCTCATACCTGTTATATTTGACGTTTGATGTATGATAGTGAAGAAAAATGGTTTTGAGTGACCTTGATTGTGCAGTACAAGAAATTTGTTATGTTGGAGATGCTGCGTCAATAAATTACAATGGCATGTGCAGGACGGCAACACCAACTATCGTTGTTCAAGCGACTGCTACGCGTCTTGTGACGCATTGCCATTGTACTGATATTCTGAGCACTCTAAATAACTGCGGATACAGGTGCACGAAGATAGCATTAAAACTAATTTAACCTATGATATGTATTATAATTAACTATAATTAAGTTCAGTATAATAGTTAAGCTTAGTTATGTTGTTGCGTTCTACAGGTTCGTGGATTTGGAGTAATTGACTTTAACACTTGATGAATAACCAAAACACAATTTATTTGTCAGCGTTACACAGGACAGTCAGGTTTACTGACGGCAAAAAAATACAATAAACACGCTAATCCAGCTTCAAAGCCTTTAGGCTATCACGTTAAAAACAGCTACATGGCAAAGCACTAAAGAATAACCCCCGACTGGCGGATCGCTCTGAAGCTATTCTCTGAATTCAAGACACTACTACACTACTGAACTCAAGATACTATTACTGCTCGAACAAACAGGGAATATATAGCTTTAACCTACTTTCGAAAATATTCTCGGGAAAACCGCTAAGAATGCGTTCTAGAATCTCCTCGCTCCGTCTATGGCATATCGTCCTTTTTGACACCAAATGGGCGATTTCGTGCCAAATCTGGCAACTCTGCCTTTCCCTGCCACTCTAAAGTGGCTTTGCAGGGAAGCTATCTTACCGCAGCGAGACATTTCGCAACAATATTAACCTATAATTAAGTTCGCTAGTAACACACTGTAGAGTGATAATGTTACAGCGATTTAGGAACGTAAAACTGTGATATAACCTCGTCGGGATTCCAACCCCGGATTTACCGAATACGCGTCGAGCATGCTTCCAGTTACACTACGAAGGTATGCAGAAGAGAGGGCGAAAATACCGTATAACATTAACACATGTCCTTTCATTTAAGTGCGTGTACATTTTTTTATGGACCTGTATTTGGAGTTCTACATGATGGTGTTAGACAAGTAAACATTCTTCAATGGCGAAATGATTGCTAGTTGCATATTCGTACAAATAATGTTAAGTGCGTCTTAAAATAGAATTATTAGTTTTTGAAGTTATTTAATTAAAATATATTTTACTCGTATCAGCTCCAAAACAGAGTACTTCTTATAATCGATGGTGTTTTATTATACAAAATATGGTATTTTAAGTGACACAGCGTTGGGCAAAAAAGGTACATACCTTTCTGTTTTCCACTGGGAAAAATGTGCAGGGATTTTTGTTCAGTTTTGAACTATCCACATCAGTATTACTAACTTCTACGGAAAGTAACAAAACAAATTTTTATCTGTATTTGGTAATCTATATACATTAAAGAAGAAAGTCGGTGTGTTTGTTTATTCGTTAATAACTCAGTCACTACTACCACCAAACTTTCTACAACTCTTTTCTGGGTCCTGGAAAAGGTCGATGTCCACTTTTTTCTAAAAAAAGCAGCTAAAATCAGAGATTAATTAAAAACTCGGAAAAACGATAATTTTCGCCCTCATTTTTCCGAGAGGTAACAGTTTCGCAAGCTGGAGATAGAAATCTCCTTTATTTCTGAAGTTGTTGTCACTGCTCACTTTCAAATCCTAGAGTTTGTTGATAAAAAAATTTTAAGAGTTAAAATGAAATATAAATAGCATTGCCAAACATCAAATACATTATTCCCGATCCCAAAAGTTCCTGGGAAGCCATTTGGACTGCGTACGACTTTAATCAGCAGAGATATTAAATTAAAAACTCCGAAAACGTTAATTTTTGCACTCATTTTTCTGAGTGGTAATAGTCTCATGTGCTGGAGATAAAAATGCTTTTATTTCGAAAAGTGTTGCTACTGTTCGCTTCCAAATCGTAAAGTTGGTTAATAAAAAATTCGTATGTTTTACAAAACTATATATATAAGGAAAAATATCTGTTTGTGTGTTTGTTTGTTTGACCGCGTTATTGATTTCTGATTTATTATTATCACTTTTTTGCCATATTTAATCAATTAAAATTGAATATAAGTGAAATATTGGATGGAACTTGAACTTTTAGGAACCATTTAATTAACCCCTTAACTGCCACGGAAAAAGTGCAAGATTCACTCCCCAGTGCCACCGTTTCTTACACATGCGCGCGTAGTTATGCGATGTATTAGGAAGAAAATAAGTGAAAGTCTGTCTAAAACCTGTTTACTTTCACAAAATAAAGAATAAAAAAAATGAAAATACAAAATTTAATGTTTAGAGTAAAAGTGTAATAAAAAAAAGATGCAAGTATAATAAAAATGATGTTTGTATAATAAACAAGGTAATAAAAAAGATCTCCAAAAATGGAGTTTCGATCAATTTAATTTTAAACCAATAAAGTCTAATGTCGGGTTTCACTATTATACCTTGTAAAATCAGTATATCTAAATGGAAAGCGTGGAGGCGGCATAGGCAAATTTTTCATGTTATGTCGTACCCAACGTCGAGCCTCTTTCGAAAAATAATCACAATCCTCTTCATCTAACGTAATATCATATTCTGAGGTGTCCGATCCTGAAGATGACGGAAAGTAATCATCTATTTCACTGCCGTACATACTCGTAAAAAAACACCTACTACAAACAAGTAAACGAAAACGGCAGACACGCAATAAAATACGTTTTACTCAAACAAAAACATGACCAACAACTGGGCAGTCATTACTTGCACCGTTTCAGAAACACCCCCCTCTCCAAATCTTCCCCCTTTTCTAAAACAGTATCCTTTGCATGCTCTGTCAATGTCATTGTGGTGTTGCATTCCAAAGCTTTGAGAATAATTTTACTGGTAGCAGCGCAAAGCAAATGATACTATTTCGGAAGGGCGTATATATACGCCCGGGGCAGTTAACGCATCGTCTGAGCAAGGCGTATATATACGCCCGCGGCTGTTAAGGGGTTAAAAAGACGAAAATCATTAAAAACTGCGTGCCATTGTTGCTGATATAATATAAGAGAGTTAATTTTTTTATCGAAATTTTTATGTGGGTTCCATATCGCATTAGACTGAAACATTTATGACATATAGACTGAAAAATGTGTGAATCGTATTTTTTGCATAGTTATTAGAGAAGGATTACAGCGGTATCGTTCTCTCTGTTGTTAGATGTTGTTAAGACTCTCAATCTAACTTAACTGGCATCAGGTACTTCCGCCAATACTATTATAAAGAGAAACCTTGTTCCTCCGTATGTTTAGAATGTAAAACGTCAAACGATATTTAAATCATTTACGATGACAGCACCATTTCTAAACTTCCCCTAAATTTGATATGATCTCCATAATTATTTTCATAATATTTTCACGCAGGAATTACTACCTCCATTGCCATCCTTCTCGTGAATATTTTCATAGATTGAAATATGATTCATTATTAAATAGCATCTTTGCCTGTTGGTCAACAAGATAAGATGTATGTTATAACAACAACAAATCTACCGCATGCTGCATGCTTTAAAAGTATATAAACTGATGGTTTTCTTAAATCTACATACCTCTCCCACGGCTTCGGTAAAATATTTTATAAAATATACATTTTAGTAGTTCAGCTTCGAAGCCTGGTAAACAAGTTAAAATGCCATAAAATTAATTTGGCGTTTGTGTTTCACGCCAAAAACAAATCAGTTTGGATGGGTATAATCTTAAAATGATTTGAAATATTTGATCGAAGACGACTGCAGCTGGATCCCCCGATTATCTAATCCTAATGTATTTTCTATTGATCTGAGAAAACATATTTCTTGAGGAGTCTTTCTTATTTTCTTTGAAAATCTTCTAACATAAATAGCAAAAATTTAGGTTTACCTTTAAGTAGTTTTAACTTAAAGATGTAAATAAATGTATTTAGTTTTCTCCTTCACTTTCTCATAATGACAATATGAAACGTGAAATGATTTGAAATTAGTATACGGTAAGCAAATATTGCTTATGTAAGAGGCAGCTAAAGTGATTTATGCATATTATCATATTTTCATGAGATAATAATGAACAGAAAATGTATGCTTAATTTTTAAGCATACATAGTTGCTGCTTGATGAAAATGGAATTGCGTGACTGTGCATTACTTTGCACGAAAACAAAAATGTTAGCTTTTTTGGGGAGAATTTCCTCAGCAGTGTCTTTGCTTATATTTACTCGCTAGCTACCATTCGAATAGACAAGAGAAAACGTTTTAGCAATAACTGACAAACGTTTTCCGTATTCACATTCATTTGAGCCTGCGACCATTGCTAAGTTTGTGGTGGTTCCGGGGGAAGGCTTGCGTGTTCCCTTGTGCTCATGTTTGCTTGTGACGTCATCTGTTAACTCAAATGGGAAGTGCAGAGCTCTGAGATTCGTGTCCCTGAAGTTTGTAAATGATCTTAGAATGTGTCCGATTCGTAACAGTCAAGCATCTTACCTAGCATCTTACCAAGCATCGCAAAAATGCACTCCTGCAATCGCCTCAGACTGACTGTCGGGAGCGCATCTGGTCGCTACACACGCCTCCAAGCATTTCAAATGCAATATAAGGGAATGTGAATGGTTGTCGTGATTGAGTCCGTGCGTGCGTATTTGCTAGTCCTGGGCGTCGATGTTAGTGATCTTTACATTTTGGGGCTGCATCCTGAGCGTGCGTAGTGGGGGCTCGTTATTGTACTGTAAGACGTGTTATTTGTGACGACGTTCGTGATCTGGCCCGAGTGGGCAGAAGCGAACTTTCTTGTCCCGTTCGAAGGCACCAATGTGGTGGATCCGGGAATTAGCTTACGAGCTCTTTCTGCTCATTACGCCATTTATTAGCACAAACGGTGAGGGCGGCGTTATGAGGACTCTGTGTTCTTGAAGGTGATAAATGGCCTTGGGAGTCAAATGTAGGTCTTTTTCGTAAACTTCTAGCATCTTGCCGCCATCGCAAAAGTGCACCTATGCGATCGCATGGGATATTTGAACTATTTCGCGGTGATAGCGTCTGACTGGTTCTCAGAACAGCCACGAATTCATCATCAACATGCTTAGATTTATGACGAAATACGTACGTATCAATGAAAATCACTGGATTAATGTTAACGCTTGATCCCTGTATACATTACACAGCATTTCAAATACCGCCGTTTCAGTATTCCGCCCTCTGCAGCAAAGATTTCTTGCTGCCTTTTATTTAACTTTCGGATCCATAACAGCAAACGCTCACTGAACCAAAACAAACGATTAAAGACATGCAGAAAATTCTTTCTGAATGCCGACGACATTTTAAGAAAAGCAAGTAGTGGTATCATTATATTGAATGCTACCAATTAGTGTTTGGCAAGTTAACGTCTAAATCCTTGAAACTATTACTTGATCTGAAATATAGTATTGTCAACTATATCAACGTTGACTGCATTCTGTTAATTGAATCTGTTGTGTTAAATAATCTGAAGTTTTCTAATGGCAATATTTTAAAATTTCATTTTTTCTCTTTCAAGGTAGATAAAATTTACAGAATGAAGCAAAGAAGGCCATGTCTTCCGATATACGATATATCAAATGTGAATCTACCTTTTAAAATCCAACTACAATGTTTCTATTAAATACCTATTGCATATGAGTTGCAACAATTCTAAATTGAGAATATTTCTAAAAACAATAAATCATTTTAATCTCTTAAAAGCGCTTACATTTGACAGCTGCGATTAATTCATTTAGCTCTAATATATTAAATTAAAGTTCATACAATTCACAGCTGTAAACTTTCCAGCAATCTGAATCGAATATCTGTTTGACTTGCAAATTTCAACCACGTGAAATTGCGAGACGAAGATCATTAAGCCTTTCACATTCCGAGCTGTTTCACATATTTTTAAAGTTCTAGAAACTCATTGAATCAATGATATTTCTTCCAAATGCCATCCGCACTCTTTCTTAATCAATTCACTTTCAACTAAGTCTCGAAATTATTTAAATTCTGTAGAGTTTCAGATTTTAAGGGATGTTTCTGGCGTCATTTCTGCCTGAAGATATGATCCTCTCTCGAAACACGAACTTACTTTATCTTAAGTACCACAGTGGATACATGCTGACAGGGTTGGATATGGCATGATATTTTTCACCGATAAAACCATGTAGAAAAAAGTATCATACTCATATTTATTGGTGTTATTACTTTTACTTTTACATCACTTTAATGGCGAAAAGTTGCTTGTTATAACTAAGGTTTATTAGTAAAAGATAACATTTTGCACACACTGACTTGGTGTGATCCAGTATGATACTTTTCGCCAATGAAAGCAGGTTGTTAAAAGTATCATATTCAAGTTAATTGTTGTTATTTATTATACATCGGTTTATTAGCAAATGGTTATTCCTTGTACATAAAGTTTACTGGCGAAAACTGGAAACAAGCAAAATTTTTTTCATATGGGCTTTGCAGTCAGTTTTATATGTTAGTGATAACAAATCAAAATTGGACTGATTTCATAGTCAGTCTTTGCTACCAACTCATTTTTCCATGTGCATTCATATATTAAAAGCTACTTGCATTTATAAAAAGTATAAAATCTAATAGAGAATGTGCCTCATATTTTGGAAAGTATTATGCTTCGATGTAATTGCACAAATACCAGGCATAACAAAATGAATAAATATAGCAGTAAGTTGCTACATCAGTGTCATATCCATTACAGATATATTTGAAGAAAATCCCTGAAATCCTTGGGACAATAATTACTAAAGTGGAAAGTAACTTAGCTTAGAAAAGTGAGATAATAAATTCTAAGATTGCTATAAATTTACGGCGACGAACATTGCACAAATCAAGATTATCCTCATAGTAATGTTATGTAGGAAATGTTGTGTTGATGATTGTCTGCTAATTCAAAAAAAAAAAAAAGTTCAAGTTAATTATTTCCTTTATTTAGAAAAATCAGAATCCTATTTAATTATCTAAATTACTAATTAAGGTATTAATATTTTAGTTTGGTAATATTTATATTTTTGTTTGAAATATATATATATAATGCTTCAATATTATATCCTTGTATTTAATTATGGCGTTTGTTCTTGGATGGAAAGATTGGTGAGGAACGAAGTTTTGCAGTGTCATTGTTGTTCGGGTAAGGATGAGTCATCTTAGAATGTTCTAGAAAGATTTTTCTTTGTTTTCGTTGTCGTGGGAAAACGGTGTGCCTGAGAAAATTTAAAGGGTTGCTGTTTTCCTGTTCTTGGAAATTTTCGAAGAAAAGAGACCGTTCTGACCGGAATCTTGGCTGGTCGCGCATGCGCAGTTGACTGTTTCGTCAGTTTTGGTGAAAAATTGGAATTTTTGGACTTGAAAGTGAGCGAAATCCTGGTTTTCTGGCAGCCCGTATTTTTGGGAGAGCTGAGGGAAGAATTTTGAATGTTCGTCACTTTTGACTGGAACTGCGAAGGAGGAGTAACGATTTGGAGATGAGAATACTAGTTAACGGGAGCCAGTATTTTTGATTGTTCGTGAATTTTAATTGAAACCCCAAGGCCGTGGGTCCACCGAATGTCTACACTTCAGAATAAAGGAATCGTCCTCTTGAGCTATCAAACCTGACCACCTGCTGCCAGTTCATGGAGTGTTCGAAAGGTAATCCGATGAGCCGTGAACCCTGGTTGTGTTCTACTGAGAATTCCAGCGGAGGGCCTAGTTAACGGGAGCCAGTATTTCCCGATTGCAGTATTCTTCATGAACACATTCTAAATGTTTCCGGTTATAAATTAATAGTAATCTCTTCTCTCCTTTCCGACATTTCAGTTTACGAAACATTTTCCATAAAAATTGTGCTTTCATAAACTCTGTATTTTAAGAGTGTCTTTTTTCTCAATATATTGCCCCCAAAGTCTAGCATTTACCAATTAATATGTATATATACTGACGGTATATTTGTAAATGTAACTTAATTTTAATTTCATAGCATTTTATTATAGTCACAAAATAAAAGAAATAAACAGAGACCACAACATACAACTTTATAAGCATTTTATACACTGCAGAAATATTAATCACAACAAATCATCGAAAACGTTTATAAAAATTTACACACAGTTTCATTGATTTTTTAGTTGCAGAGCAGTAGAAACACATATGCATTTTCCTCAGCTCTCTCAACAAATATCATTATAATTAACGGTACGTACAGATTTACATATCTCTCTGACACATAATACAATTTTTACATACTTAAATCCTCCTTCTTAGTAACATATTTTATTTACAATTTAATCTTATATATTATATAATCTTGTTAGTAATATTTTACTAATACATTTATTAACCAATACTCTTAATATCAGACCTTGTATTCATTAAATTATTAAAAAACTTGTGTACATTAGAAATAATTAACCTCATTACTGTGCATAATATCACATAGTTATCCATTATGAGATTATTCAGGAAGATGTTTGAGTTGCAAGAGAGAAGAAGCATTGTAACAAATTGCTTTTGTAAGAGCAAAAAGAGTAGATTTTACTTTATGAATGTATCAAAATTCATCATATAAATTATTAATTTCAAGCATAAAGAAAACAATTGTTCATTTAAAAAAGAAATGCTATTAATTTAGATGCACTTAAAACTTAAAAAGCTTAAGCACGCTTTCACCACATCTAACTGGTAGAAATGTAACAGACTTCCACGTAAAATTTATTATTGATAATTTTCTCATTTAAAATAACTTAGATAAAATGTTCGTTGTATAAACTGAATAAAATGTATATAACTTTAAGACTAGTACTTCAGACTTGCAGCAGGTATTACTTATCTGAACATAATTTTAAGCTATATATATTTCATTTAACAATCTAAAAATCGAAAGTTTGCAAAATAAATTTTTCACCCAAAAAGAAATAAAAATTACTTTCGCATACAGCATTCGAATCAGTATATGAATAATGTAAAATGCAATCGCAGTTAAATAAAACCATTCTTGTAAATTATGCATTACGATAATAAAATTCTAAACGCGCGTTTTAAGACCACATTACTTCGAAATTAAACCGTACTTTTTAAGTCTGGGAGAGCCGCCCAACCGGTATGGTGGTTATCGTCGCTGACTGCCGTGCCGAAGGGCCTGGGCTCGAATCCCGGAGAAGGCATGGATGTTTGTAAATGTACAGTGTTGGTATGGCATGGAGGCATTTTTAAATATGCGATAAGCCGAAAGGCCGCTCGTGTGGTTTGGTGGAAGAAAAGAGGGGTGAGGGACCCTCAGACTCGTTCCCCCGGAGTGTTCTCCATCAAAATGGGGGGAGGGTGGAACTGAGCTAAGACGCACTGTTCCCTGTAAGGTGCTCAAAGCTGTTGCCAACGACAGGCGTATCTTGCGCTCGTTGTAACGAGGAATTTCGTGGGCTTGGACTGATAATACTGTCAGACAAAAGTAACAACAACAGCAAGTTTTTGAGACACGTACGGCTTTAATTCAAAGTGAATATTTTAGCATCCTATTTTTTCTGATTTCCACTTCATAACATTAATTTAAATTAATGCTGCATTACTTACGTTTTTAAAGGCAATGAAGATGACGTACTCCGGTGAAATAATGAAGATGAGAGTTTTTAAAAGAGAAGAATAAAAAGTAATATAATACCTGAAAAAATTATCAATTAATTATGCAGCTTATTATATTGATATTACTGCTAATTTTAAGTAAGCAAACTCTTTCTTATTTCTAAATAACTGTTGTAAAATCATTTTTATATTTTATTATTTTTACGTATTTCAAATTTTAAAAACTCACTGGGTCTGAATTCGTGGAAAGCTTATCTTTATTACTTTTCACAAATGCCTGCTTTTAAAATTCTACTGTGGCTTGTATTCGAAGTAATATGGCACTTAACATTAAATGAAATATCTAGTTAACGCGTAATTTCCAGAAATTAGTCATAGTCAATTTATCTACTCTATTTTGCAATATTTTTCTAATTAAAATCAGTTAAATTACTTCAAGTTGTTGCTAACGTTTTTGTAGTAAAATCATTAATTATACTCTAAATTATTCTGCAATTGTGCAATATTACCTAGTTTAAATACGTAACTATTAAATGCTGAAATCAGTAAAATATTTGTAAATAAGCAAATAATATATTACTTGTCTTCAAAATGCATGAATTTCCTAATTTGAAATTAATTTGCAAATATACTGTGCATTTCCTTTCAACTGTAAAACATCTGAGTATCAGAACATATCTTTTACCTATATACAATCAATTTTCTTGATATATTAAATATAATTTTATTTTTTCTAGTAGTTATTATGCATTATAAATACATTACTTTTAGTTTTATGGCTTCGTCCCTAAAGAATAATGAAATTGTAAGATATGTAAACTTTCATTGAAACTCTTTATTCGTGTACTATTTGAAAACAGACACATAACTATTAAATTACAAATGAACAATTTTGAAACGCTTGTGAACATTGCGTTCAGCGTAATTACATACCCTAAATTAAGTGCATAATTTCTTGCGTCGCACATAGAATGTAATCAAAATGTAAATTTTATGTTTAAAAAATTAAGAAAGATTAAATCGAAAATTTACAAAAAACATTTAACATAATAGGCCAATTTTTAAAAGCTCTTCAAAAGAATTAAAAAGCTGAAATTTAGGCTATATTTATAATTTATGAAATCCCCTATGAAGCTGCTGTTTTAAATTTTAAAATGCTGTTTGCATCAATTATACTGTCAATTACTTCAATGTTAATTTCTCAGTAGTTGATATAAAGGAATGCGTATACAAAAGCTGAATACGAACAAACACATCGATTACACTGAGCATGACGTACATATTAAGCAAAAAATACCATCATCAGTACACTGGAGTTAACTGTTAACATCATCAGTACACTGGAGTTAACTGTTTACAATATAAAACTTGCACCCATAAGATATAATACTTTCAACATAGTTTGGTACATATAGCACATACCTTGATTAAAACGTACCGAACTCTAATTTTCATCAATGTTCAAAGTACAATAACACTGATTTCATAGGTTTCCGATACATAATAACCACTTTTTCCACTGAAATAAAACACTTGCTCAAAACAGTGTAATGTTGCTGAGACTCCGATTTGCAAAATCATATATGATTTACTTTTAGGAGTACTTAGCATATATATGGTAATTCAAAGCAAACCACGATTCATAAGACATCACAAAAACTTCGATTCCAAGCATAACAATTGCTTAGGCAGAAATAAAAGCACTGTTCTTTATTTGCGCTATCAGTTCATGCGCTTCTTAACGCTTTCCTCGACACCTTAAAAATATAACAGCTGGTGTCATTACAACACACGCCAGATTTCAGAATTCAATATCCATTCAGCTTTACTCTTCGAAATGTCGAAATACTGAGTCAACATGCAAGTCTTTTCTTAAATGTAGCATTTTGTGCAATTTTAATTAAACTTGTAATTCGAAAGAGAGCGGTATTCACATATTAATTCATCTGAATTTCCAAGCGAAACCGTCAATAGAATGTCTCACAATCTCTTGAGAAACATTTAGCAGTTTTGTGTGACATGAATTCGATTAAAAGTGTTTTTCAATGTCCAGTCTGCCACGAGGTGGAGTTTTCTAAACGGTCTTAATGTGATGTGTGATCATATAATATTTATCACCTGTTATTCAGGTAAGCAGTTAGCAATCAAAAGCTCTCAGTTTCTGCGTCAGTACCATGTTATATAAAACACGCTATCTGAAACTTAAACAGTTACGACTTTCGGACGGGTGTTCTGTTTTCTTCATCTTGAGTTAAGGGTACGGCAGCAAGCTTCGTTCCTATGAAATACAGAACACACAGCTAAAAAACAACTAACAACTTGGTGACAGGAATCATACCAAGTGTCTCACACATTATTGTAGATATTGTATTTATGATTTACTCAAAAGCAATTTAATAAAACGGAATAAACGTTAAATGACAGAATTAGGCTAAGGAATTTTTTTTAAGTGAATCTCCTACGGAATATTAAAAAAATCTTATTTTAGCATAATGCGAAGCTGTCACCCGAAAATCGATTTTCAAGTTATATTAAATGTAAATTTGAAGCTATATTAAAATCTGTGTACTATTTTAGTAAGCAATAATTAACCATGTTATTACAAAGGCAAACCTTAACATTTATCATTTTTCCTCATGATTTTAATACATGTAGAAAAATTTATTTTTAATTTCATTACGTAACGCTTTTCACCATTTATTACTACGTAATATTTTAATAAAAAAACTTTACGCGAGAATACATCTCGATATTAAATGATATAAATACTCAAAGAATTATATTATATACACTGCAAAAAAAAGACAGTTCTATATCTCCCGTTATACTGGGCTGATTGACGAAATTTAAATTGCGTTTTTCATGTCTCGAAAGCACGACTCAGGATATATATTAGATTTATATATAGCATCAATCTAACATACATAGGTATTTTGACACAAAATCGTATTTTTTCTGAAATTTGATGCCAATGTTTTTCCATATTTCGATTCTACGACTCAAACTATGCCTAAATAGTAACTTTTGGAAAATTTCGTGCGAAATGTACGGAGAAATTCAAGAATTCGGCTTGGCGTATTTTTTTCAGTTTTCGCCAAGATTACTTTACTTGGACACAAAATTTGACACAATTTTGACACAAAATCTTCTTAATTTATAGCAACCTATTTTCCTTTTCTTTTCTTCGTTGCAAACGAGAGGTGAAAAGGTTATCGTTCATACTTTCAAATAATTTTAACAAAGTGCGTAAACCACATTTGTGTTATTATCGCTTTTAAGAAGTATTCCAAATTTAAAAGCCCGCAAATATATAAATTCACGTATATCTTAGGAAATTTTGTATAAAAAACTCTAATTTTTTACAGGAGTGCTTAGAAATACATCTATATTAAGATGATAGTAAACATTTTATAGATTATAATTCAAAATGGTTTTCGAAAAGTTTATAAAAATTATTTAAAAATATAAATTTTAAAAATAAATTATAAAAAAATGGGCTGATTTTATCTGGAATGAACCTAAATTTCGAAAGACATATTACTAAACATGTATAACATTCAATTAACATTGAGGAGCTAAAATTTTGAGAGCTAATTTTTTAAAAACTACTTGTGAGATTTTTACAAAATTTGGTAGTTTGGCATAATTTGAGTCCTAGAATCGAAATATGGAAAAACGTTGGCATGTCCTTTCAGAAAAAGTCCGATTTTGTGTCAAAATATCTACATTAGAACAAAGCTGTATATAAATTTAATACATATCCTATGTCGCGCTTTCGAGACATGAAAAACGCAGTTTGAATTTTGTCAATCGGCCCAGTAGAACGAGAGATATAGAATTGTCCCATTTTTCTTTTGCGCAGTGTATACTCCATTTTTACTACTCATTTCCGTAACGAAATTTCTTAGTTATAAAAATGTATTAATATCTCCTTTAAAAACTCTCCAGAAGAAACTTTCATTAATTGATTCAAAAAAGTACGTAATTTTGAAATTTTGAGTATTGCAAATCCTTTTAACTGCTAAACTAACTTTGCTACTGTTTTTCTGTATTATTATTTAATAAGAATATTATTTATGGAATCGGCGCATTTTTCATATGTATTTTAATTTCTAATGACGTATTTCATTAGAAATTTTAATAATGTACTATTTCAATTATTTATATTGTTAAAATAAAACAAAATTTAAACTCTAAACTATCAGGAAATGCGTTTATTGCTTTAAAATACCTAAAATACGTGTTTAATTAAATTCGAAAGTTAAATTAAAGGTCATATGTTTTGCCGAATGGCAATAAATACTCTAAGAGCTATTCATACTCAAGTCACATGGTAGATTAATATTCTGCGCTCTAATGTTTCATCATTATATTATTGTGAAAACTTGAGAATAATATGTCCACTATAGAGTAACGAATGTAATGTAGTGTAACAATTCAAATATTTTCGAGAGACATCACTAAGGGACATATCTAAAATTAATGGTTAAAAGCCAATTTAAGCTTTATATTCAACAATCGCAGAAACTGACTGCGTTAGAAACGAAAAAAAAAATGTACATTCACTCACATATTGCTAATTCTTAATTTAAAGATAGTCGCAAATTATCAGATGTTAAATAAACGGATATAACAAACTTATAGTTTTTTTTTACTGTTAGAAATATTCTCCGTGAAATTAAAACCTTACGAAAAAGCTTTGGATCCCGCTTACAATGCTACGCTAAGTATATATCATGCATACTAGATAACGCAGATCTTGTTATTAGCCTAAACAAGCTCTTTATTTGATGAATAATTTCTTTAATTTATCTATTTAATTATTTTTATGATGCAGGTTCAAACACACCTAATTTTCAGAGAGTACCCATACGGGAGAATATAAGATTTTAAATTTATTTTTCCAAACTTTGTGTATAATTGATTGTATAGCAAACTGAGCGATTTAAAAGCAATAAGAGTACTTAAAATTTAAATCTTCAATTTTTGTTTTTTAATAAAGAAACTCGCCCATAAAAACTTGAGATGAATTTCATGTTTAGTGCGGAAACAAAAAGGGGGAATAGTTCCATATCTCCCGTTCTACTGGGACGATTGACGAAATCCAAATTACGTTTTTTATGTCTCAAAAGCGCGATTTAGGATATATGTATATATATTAGATTTATATATAGCGTTGTTCAAATATAGGTATTTTGACACAAAATCGGAATTTTTCTGAAATGACATGTCGATTTTTTTCTATCTTACGATTTTACGATTCAAATTATGCCTAAATATTAATTTCCTAAAATTTGGAGCGAAATTTAAGGAGAAATTTAAAAATTTATCTTGCCACATTTTTTTCAGCTTGCGCCACTTAACGAACTTCTTAATTTATAGCAACCTATTTTCCTTTCCTTCTCTTCACTGTAGAGGAGCTAAAAAAAAGCATCGTGCAGAGTTTCAAATAATTTTAACAAAGTTCGTGAACCGCATTTGGCGTCTTTATCGCTTATAACAAATATGTCGAATTTCAAAACGTGCCAATATGAAAATTCACATATATCGCAGGAAATTTTGAATACAAAAACTCTAATTTTTTGCAGGTATGCTTAGAAATACATCTATTTTAAGATGATGGTAAACATTCTGTAGGTTATAATTCAAAATGTTTTTCGAAAAATTTATAAAAAATATTTTAAAATACAAATTTTAATAATAAATCATAAAAATATTTGAATTTTATTTGGATTAACATTAATAAGATAAAATTTTGAGAGCTAAGTTTTCAAAACTCGTGCGATTTTTACAAAACTTCGCAGTTTGGCATAATTTGAGTCGTAGAACCAAAATATGGAAAAAAAATTGGCATGCCATTTCAGAAAAGTCCGATTTCGTGCCAAAATACCTATATTAGAACAATGTTATGTGTAAATGTAATACATATCCTTAGTCGCGCCTCCGAGACATGAAAAATGCAAGCTGAATTTCGTCAATCGACCCACTAGAACGGGAGACATAGACTGTCTTGATTTAGTCCAAAGAGGCAATTTGCCCTGAAGGACTATTAATTTTATTTTGGCATTTTGCGTTGGTTCACTATAAATGTCGGTTCACTTTTTAAATTATGGCCACCAAATATTAGAGCCCTGTATTATATTTAAAGAAATAAATCTTAATCATAAAGAATGTGTGAATTATATTTGGATTAAGCCTAAATTTAGAATTCTGGAATTAATAAATGTACATAAAATTCAATTAACATTGAGGATCTAAAATTTTGAGAGCTTTTGTTTTCAAACCTACTCGTGCGATTTTTACAAAACTTGGCACTATGGCTTAGTTTGAATCGTAGAATCGAAATATGGAAAAAAATCAGTATGTCATTTCAGGAAAAGTCCAATATTTTGTATCAAAATATCTACGTTAGAACAATGTACAAATACAATGAACAATATACAAATCTAATATATATCCTAAGTCACGCTTTCGAGACATGAAAAACGCAAGTTAAATTTCGTCAATCGGCCCAGTAGAACGGGAGATATAGAACTGTCCTTTTTTTTCGCAGTGTACATTATTTTCAACTGGTAATTTTTATGAGTAGATGCAAGATTTTTTTTAATGCGATACATTTCGTATAGGATATTTTTTCTTTTGAAATTCTATACCATGGGAATTTATTCATTTGAATTTGCAGATCGTAATTCGAAAATATTAAGTTATGAAGGTAATATTAACATTTGATAGAATAAATTGCTTGAACCTGCCAAATTTTTGCAGTAAATATTTTTTCTTTAAGGAAAACAAATTAAGCTTCGTCGAATATCCGAAACTGGAAACTGGAAAATATTTGAACTACGTGATGAAAACTCGAAAGTGAAATTAAAATATTTCTAATAAATTCTCCACAGTTTTAATAACATCCGTTGGCTCACACGCGGTGCTCATGAAAGAAATGCAGTTCGTCCAAATAAATCATTAATAATTCCTAAACGTGAGCTACAATTAAAAGCAGGCGATTGCGGCCAGCAAGTTTTAATAAATTATTAAATTGGGGTGAAAGTTCTGAACACGTGAACGCCGATGTCTTTTCATAATGAATGATATCTGTTTCTTACATTTGAAGTGCAGATTACTTAATAAGCCTATCTTCATTGAATAATTTATTTCTTATTTGCAACTAAGCCTTTGAGGTTGATAATTAGTCCAAAGGGATTTAGTCCCGAAGGACTATTACTTTCGTTTTGCGATTTTGCGTTGAATCACTCTGAATGCCCGTTTCACTTTTCAAATTGTTGCCACTAAATGTTATCGCTCTGCATTAAATTTTAAAAAATGAAAAATCTGCATAAATGTATGCATGTTTCTCGCATTGTGATAAAACCTAGAGCCATCGAATTTTGAATGACGCAATCCTACTGCGAATATGGGCATCTGGAAGCCCTAATTTTGAATTTGAAATTTGCTTTATTATCGATTTTATGTTTTGTAACATTTCAACGAATTTCTGATTAACAAACTAAATGATTTCAAAGCGAGCAATGGCAACACTGTGCGGAAAAAGAAAAACATTTTTATCTCCAGCGCACGAGACTTACGGAAATTCTAAAGGTATGTTCATTTTAAAATGATTTTGCGATATTGATTTTGAACTGAATTTTATGGTTTGAGTACGTAGTACATGATATTTAATAAAAAAAAGTAGCACACGAAACGTTAAAAAACGCGCCTTTTGGACGTAATTTAAAATCTGAAATCTTTCAGATTTTTTTTTTTGTTACTGTTTTTAAGAGACTGAAAAGTTTAAGAAATGCAAAAAGTTGTTTTTGCATTTAATTTTTATACAATGCCTCTTATACGTAATTTCACATTTTTTTTACAATTTATTAACAAAATATTGCGCTTCGATATTGGTTTAGGAATTAAATGAAGTGAAAATTAGTATTTTTTTAATGCATAGACACTTAATGCATGTTGTGAAAGATTACGATTTTTTTCCATGTAATTTCTTTATTCAGAGGCACAAAGAGCCTATTATATAGATATCTCCTACATACATTGCAAATATTAAACAAAAACGTCATTATTATAATTTACGTCCATATTGCAGTGATTGTATTCAGTATTTGTGTAGATAATTTATACATTACACTACTATGGAGAGTAATTCATTATTTGCGAATTTTTCATGCAATAATATCAGAAGGCATAGACGAAAGTTTTTTACATCGTTAAGAACTAATAATGAAGTACGAAGTAGAAATCGGAAAAAAATGTATGAGACACTCAGCATGACAACAGTCGTTCACTACTGTCACATTTTGAGCATAATTACTATATCAGAAGTAAAATAACTACACATTAACTAATAAAAGGCTACTAAAAGGCTAACTTGTATATAACTAATTCATTACCATTAGTTTAATTAAATATAATTTACTAAAATAAAAAGTCAAAGTTCAGGTATTTTACTCAAATCTGTTTAAAACAACATTTATTGATATAATTTCAAGTAAAATTAAACTAAAGTATCTGAGCTAATTTAATTCATTAAATATAATACAATACACATACATCGAATATACTGTTGTTAAATATTTTTAATAGCAGGACTAGTAGATTAAAACAAAGTTTCATAGTAAATGTATGCCAAATGCAGATTTATTGACTATAACATGAAATTTTGATAGCTAAAATATTTTTCTCCATGCAGTTAAGTTTAAAGAATTATATTGATTGAAGCTTGTGATCTGCATTTATGGTATCGATTTTAATATTAAATGCAATCAACGGTTAATCAAAGAATGCATCGATTATACTATTAACAATGCTTATATGAATATGTAGTTTTACATTCACTATTATTATTGTATTAAGTTCTTATGATTAGTTGATTTATTTGTTATTTTTGTTGAAAATATTAAGAAAACGCTATTATGATTAGTTGATTTATTAAATATTAAAAATGAAGATATAAAAAATTTAAAATGATCTAAAAACTATTATGAAATATTAAAAAGAAAACGAGTGTGATTGATGACTGTTTCGCTGATCACTCATCGAATTAAATCGATTTCTTTGCACAGAAAAATTTTAACTATGGTAACATGCCATTTACTTTCTTCCAATATTTTAAGTAAATTATTTTCTATTTACAATCATAAATTTGGTTTAACAATAGCTTTATAATTATGCCGGCTAAATATAAATGCGTTATTCGCTGAAAATTTATTTTAATCAAATTATAAATAATTCGATTAAATTTCAAGGCAATTAGCATCTCAGAGAATGCTATTCAAACGCTTAAAAAACTCTGCATAGCTCATGAGCGAACTTAAATGAAAAGTCGAAACAATTTTATTTGAGTTACCAATTATTACAACTTACAATGCTAAGAATACTACATATGTTTATAAGGGGAAAGAACATTTAATGAAACTTTAGTTGAATAAATTTAAATATCGATACCGATCATTCTTTAATTTTAGTAACTTTAATATTTTCTGATCTTCTTTTAAACTAATAACAGATATGTTTCTTGGATATAAACAGTCCCACTTTGAGTCTACTTGATGTTAATATAGTATCATTTTGGAACAATGAGCACAAATATTAGTTTAGAATGTTTTGTTAGTATTGAGGAGTAATATTTAATTATTTACTTCCATTACTTATTATTTTACATTAGAAAATTTATAGAAACTGTCAACTAAAACATTAAGTTTGGCTTATTAATATTTTGTCTCATTCCAGATTTGTAAATGTGTAATAAAATGTACAGTAATTAGACATTAATAACCGACAGAAACCTCTTCTGCATCTAACATTTTAATGCTCATTTAAGTTCATTCATATAAACAGTAATAATATTTTAGTACTGAACTGCAATCTCAACTTTCGTGGTAATAATGATTTAACCATTTATGTTTTAAACATCCAAATAAATGTAATTTTAAGTTACTTTCAACTATAATGCAGACTCCCATTTAAATTCCAAAGAAAGATTTGATTGGCTGAGCTAAACTGGATTCCTAAGTAATATCTGCCAATTTAATACCACGCTGTTTTTACATTATATATGTTTATATTTAATGCTTATAATGCTATTCTCAATGTTTGCAAAATAAAATATCATTTCAAAAGTCTTAAAATTGCATTTAAAATTTATGATAATTCTGTTCACATTACTAAATTTAATATTCACTAAATACCCTATAGCTAATAATAATTTGCTTACTACTTACCAAGTTTATCTAATTTGATTTACAAAATTTACTATTATAAAAATAAAAAAAATATTTAAATCTAGTGTACAGAAGAACATACAGTTAACAAAGAAGCTGTGCTATGTTAAAATTTCAATAATAATAAAAATCGTTAATTTTGCGCAACACGAAGCATGCTGATACAGATAGATAGATTTGTATTTATTTCATAAATAAATAAGCATTCAGACATAACTAGCATTTACGCTATATCACTAAAAATATCTAGGAAAAATATAATTAAATAAGAATGATTTACTATATAAACAGATTATCTTAACAGTCAATGAATTATGTTTCGTTCAAACCCATTTTTTAAAACAAAAGAATATAGTGCATTCATAAATATTTTTAAACAGTAGTAATTCTTAAAAATATATTCCTAACATTAAACACTTTTAATACAAAATTATTGAAAATTAAGAATTCAAAATATAACTCTGCGTAATTTTAATCACTTCTATGGTTTCATAAATTATGAATTTTCGCACTGAATAAAGTTTATTAACATTTATTAAGCTTCGTTATAGCATATTAAATATTATTTCAGATATCACAATGTTTTGATACAAATGCATTTTCTAATCAAATTCGCTTTTGAGTAATGTCATGTATTTCGTAATAAAATATTTTCATAACACTTATTTAAAAAACCACATATTTAAAAAGTTTCATAATTATGTGTGGAAATGTTATTGGTGTGTGCATACGATAAGTAAGCATATAGTTTATTATATTTTTTTATTATTTTTCTAGCTTAAATATCGAAGCAATCACTCGAAAAAGAAATAATACATTTTGAAACATTTTCCTCTTGTTTATGCGCTGCTTTATTACTGAAAAAAATCGCTTAGAATCCCCAAAACATTTAAGTACCATTCATTTTTACTTGCTTGTACGAAGTAAAGGAAGTTCTGTAATTGCGAAAAATTTCGGGTATCATATTTCAACGAAAATACCCACTTTTATCGCTCTTAAATCCATTTGAGCGATGTTTATGCATGGCATTTGTATGTACGGAAATAATAAAACATTTGTTCCGAAAAGGATTGTAAAATGGATTTAAACTGGATTCAGAAGAGATATTTTTCATGATTTCCGTACGTATTGCACGTATGTACGTATTTCGCATAATTAAAAAACGAGTCCCCTCAGAAGGTTGAAAATTTGTTCATGAGACTGCTATAACATGTAGTTGTGCTTCTCCTTTTTTGGTTGCAATCGATTGCATCACCCGCTCTGTGAGCTTAGTTTTTGTATTCTTAAATATTGGTAAAATGTGTACTTTTTGCTTTAAAAGTGATTGAATTATGTTGTTCTTATATTCCAGTTAAGGTTTTTATGGCTTTCTGCATGCAATAGTTGTATAATTGCATGCAATAGTTGTATAATTATAAAGAATTTAAAAGTTGTTTAAGTGCTACTAAGCCAAACGATGTCGTCATTTATTTACATTTGAACTGTTTACTAGAATCGTGAATTCAGTTTGTGCATCTGCAGTGTCTTTTTGCAGAGTGGGGCCAAAAACAAACGTTCCCTTTTGTGCAAAGAAAAATCTACCTTTTTGAACGCTGGGTGAGTTGCTTATTTTTGCATAGAAACTTTAATTTTAATTGTAAAATTGTTTTAACTGTTTTAACTGTGTTTGGTGCCGGAAGACGTAGAACTGTCCCTTTTTTTATTCGTAGTGTTCATTATCACTAAATCTTTTGAGCAGAGGATTTTATTTCGATCGCTTTGAAAATATATATTTTGCTTATTTACCGCTCTAGAACGTAAAAGAAGATGCTTCAAGATTTTGCTCTTTGAGGAATGTATCATTTTTTGTTGTTTGAGAAAGCAACGATCTCGAAAAAAAATCTAACCGTCTAAGAAAATTATTAAATATAAATTAACTTCCTTTAAGGGGACAGTACACCTTTAAAATGATCAAAAAATCGAGTTTTGGAATTTTATTGTATTTGGTAGAGCATTTTGTTCTGAATAAATTGATACCATACTTTTACTTCTCCGATAATTACTTGTCGAGTTATAAAGGAAAACATAAATCTCACTTCATGGTTTTTGATTTAAATGTAATGAGTCAGCTGCCATGACAGTTTGTTTACATTTTGAAGTCACATTGCACTCATCCTAACTTTGGCGTTGCATGCAAAGCCTTATTTTTTTTAAATATAATTGATTGCCGAAGAAGAGAACCATGTAAAACATATACTACAACTCCTACTTTCGCTCGGTTTGTTTACATCGTGTTTTGCTTCGTTAGTATACTGCGATTTGATATTAATTCGATTTTTGTGTTGCTCGCAATCGTGATTGAATTTTCATCGAATATATATTATTTAACTGTGTTCTTTACAGTGTTTTGTGCTAATTACTGGAATTCAGTTTGCTAATTCCTTCTTTGTAATTCTGCTTTTTGATGGATAAGTTAAAAAAACGTGCTTCAGGACAGCGCCCAAAAAAACGTAAGTTTTATGGCAACAAATACACAAATGTCAATGAGACTAAAGTGTGTGACGGTGTTAGTTCTTCATCAAAAAAGTTGAACAGTGGTTGCTTTAATAATAGTTTTAGTGCAACACAGAGTTTGGGATACAGAATAATAGCAATTGATATTTTGTTTTCTGAAATTTCAAGTATTTTGTGTTGCAAAGTGTGTGGCTCAGACATAAATATATGTGAAACTCTAAATCATGGATTATCATCTGTGTTCACGATTGAATGTGCGGGTTGTAAAAAACTGAATTCTTTCAGAAATTCTCGTATGATGGGAGCAAAATCAAATGTGCCTGAAATAAACAGAAGGTTTATTTATGCTATGAGATGCATTGGCCAAGGTCTGGCTGGAATGAAGAATTTCTGTGGTGCAATGGATTTGCCCCAACCTGTCCAGAAAAGCGCATACAATAAATCATTGCAAAAGATTACCCGTTGTGTGAAAGACGTTGCTGAGTTATCAATGTTAAATGCTGCAAAGCAAGAAATTGAAATGACAGGACAGTCACAGCTTACAATCAGTGGTGACGGATCTTGGAAAACTCGAGGTCACTCGTCGAAAATTGGGATAACTAGTATAATTGGTATTGAAACTGGAAAAGTGCTAGATCTTGAAGTACTGTCTTCATACTGTAAAGGATGTGAATGGGGTAAAAAAAATAAAAATGCTAAAGAATTTGAGAACTGGAAAAGGAGCCATGATATTGAGTGTGCGAAAAATCATTTTGGATCAGCTGGGAAAATGGAAGTTGTTGGTATGTTACGAATATTTTCTCGTTCTGAAGAAAGGTTTAACGCTCAGTACATAAACTATATTGGGGATGGCGATACTAAAACATTTCTTGAACTTCGAAAGAGCAATATTTATGGGCCTGATATTGAATTAAATAAAGTAGAATGCGTAGGTCATGTGCAAAAAAGAATGGGAAGTAGATTACGAGAACTGAAGCACTCTATGAGAGGAAAAAAGCTGGAGGATGGTAAATCATTAGGTGGGAAAGGGCGTTTAACGGATAAATTTATTGATCAAGTAACTATGTATTATGGACAAGCTATACGAAATAACAAAGATTGTGTTATGGATGTGCGGAAAGCTATATGGGCGATTTATTACCATAAGCGTTCAACTGATGATGAACCACTCCATGATTTTTGCCCACAAGGAAATGTGTCTTAATTTACTTATGTCACTTGTCGTAATAGCTGCCCTAGTTTCCAAATTTTGATTCTTGCTAGCGGCTATATAAAAGTCGTACTAGACTTAGAGAGCTGGATTTTTGGTAGAGGTGGTAAAATGACATAACTGGTTTAAGCCGAGCTTCGTTGTTAGGTAACCAGACCTTTCTACGTCACAAAAACTGGTTTAGTGATTCTGGCATAAAGTTCGAAGTTTTCACCCTTATTCCGACTTAGTATAAGAGTCGACCAATCAGAGTGAACGCGCGAAACCTATTGAGAGGGAAAACTGTAGACGTATCCACGCATGCGCAAATCTAGCTTCTCTAATTGGTTACGGCTAAGATCCTGTCTCGCAGGTGTTAACGGAACTCCCACATTTTATGCCTTATGACTATGCCTCTATGGCATTTACACAACAAACAAAGCCTAATGTGCTGTCTTATTTATAAATAATTAAAGTATTGTTGTATTTGGAGCCTGCTAGAAGCGGTTGTTAAATTTTGTTAACGTTTTAGCTTGTAAACTACCGATCGTTATTTAAATAAACTTTTAACTGACTTCACGTTTATTGTATTCACTTAACGCATGTGATTTCCAGAGTAAGACGAGAAGATAATTCCTACTCACTCTAAGATAAATAAATGTTAAATTGAAAATAGGTTTAATAAAGACGAAATGATAATTCGTCCGCAGCATTCTAGAAATGTTAAATACCTGTTCAGGTGAAAGTACATTTAATAAGGACGGGATGATAATCCTTATTCTAGGCAGGTTAATTCAGTGAAATAGATTTAATAAAGACGAAATGATAATTCGTCTGGAGCATTCTGGGAAATTAAAACAAGCATAAAGATGAAATTAAGTTTAATGAAGACGGGATGATAACTCGTGCACATTCAAGGAAGGTTAGATAAGCGTTCAGATGAAATTAGGTTGATAAAGACAGGATGATAAATCCTTCGCATTCTAGGAAGATTGCACAAGTGTTTAGGCGAAATTAAATTTAATAGAAACGGGATGATAATTCGTCCACATTCTAAGAAAGTTAAATTGTGTTTAAGAGATATTAGGTTTCATAGAGATGGGATAGTAATTTCGCATTTTAATAGGATTAAATAAATTTCCAAGTGATTAATAAAGACGTTATCATAATTTGCTGGCATTTTCTAAATAAGCGTTTAAATGAAATTAAGTTTGATGAAAATAGAATAAAAATTAATCCTCATTATAAGAAAGTTAAATATGTGCTTAATTAAAATTAAGTTTAACCATACAACCATAGCAGTACTACTGCAGAAGCAGATTTCAGCAGTTAGGTAATTGCATACATAGGCGAATCAAGCCGTCGCAGATAAAATTATATATGATAGACGATAATAGTAATAATGATTTCCTTGGTAAGATTAAGAAAGCGCTACTTATCTGATAAAGACACGGGCGTATTCAAAGCAAATATAATGATACTGGACTGCAATAATTTATCAGATAATTAAGGCTCATCGGGTTGTATTTCCCTCCCGTTTTTTCTTCATAATATAATGTTTCGATGGGAAAATTATCACCTTGAAGTTACGGAGTTTTAAAACTGTATCGAAGAAAAAAAATCTGCAGTCGGCGCTCTATAAGAAATTTTGTACATCAAAAACTCGTTTTCTCAGACTTTTCTTTAACATATTTTGCGAGGCTATAAATTAAACTGCGATCATTCATAGTTACAGCATGGATGATAAGTTGTATACGATGTTTTCTTTTTAAGCTGTCAGAGCTGACGCAGAAAAATTTAATGTGGCGAGAAAAGTAGGCTATTAAATAGATATTGGGTAGCAGATATTTTTGCTAAAAAAATCTGCGCAAGCCTAATTAAAACACGAAGTTTTGGATACGTTCCTTGCCAGACGTCTTGAAGGAAATGAAAAATGTTTGCAACAGAAGCGCAAAGTATTGAAACAAAAATATTAGATTTATTAGATATTATCTCTTCGCAATATAACCAAACGTTCTAACGCATTTTTAGTAATATGTGCTGATTCTGGTTTAGGTAACTTATAACTAGAATAAAGTTTTGCTTAGTAATTAGTCAGTGCAAAGCTATATTCTTTACTAAAATTTGTATGACGCTTTCTAAGGTTTTTGTTTCTTTATAACACTGATACCTTTTGCTATATTTATTTGTTTATTAAATTTAAAAGAATTTAACTATCATATACCAATTATATAGTAAGTCAAATAGATATGTCATTTTTAAAATAGGTTTAGATAGTAAATTTTGACCACAGAACTAAATAAATATATCGTTGATTAGGACAAATGTCTAATTTTACTAATATTTCCTTCGAAATTTTTCAAAATATTATACATTTAATTTGAAAAAACTTCAATTTAGCTTATCCATACTTTTAAATACACTTTTGATTATTAGATCAATATACATAGCGTTTCTAGAATAGCGTTTACATATTATCATATTACATAGCGTTTACATATTATCTTTCCTTGGTAAAAGTACAAAATTGTTTCACAACAGGAAATACAGCCATTTTGTCTGCTTTAGTAATAAAGCATTACAAGGTGAAGACGCAAAAGAAACAGGGCCAAGTGGAAAATAAGACAGGCAAATCTACAACCTTACATTCGACGTACATTTTGTGAAATCCCAATCGAGTTCGGGGGCAAAACGGGTCCTCCTTCATCAGGAGCAAAAAATTCTGCAAAAGCGAGAAAGAGAATGTTGATCATATTTATACCCTCAGGCGACCAGTGGAAGACACGACGGCGCCTCAGGAGACCAGTGGAAGACCCGACGGCGCCACGTGTCGGCAGAAATAGTGACGAAAAATGAAGACATAAGTTAGTAGAATTTTGAAGGTATTAGGCAAGACTGGATTGGAATTGAAGTCATTGACTAAACAGAATAAATTTTTGTGAATGTGAAAAGTTTCAAGAAAATCCAATTTCCTAATAGCACTACCTTTCTAGGTAATTTTAGCAGAACGAAAATCAAAATTGTGATTGAATTTCCAACTATGATTACCTATTGAAGATTTGTTAATTTCGCCTTTTCGGACGTAAGATTCATGTTCTTTTATGTGAAACTTTAATGCTCTTTTTGTTTGGCCAATATAACTTAAGCCACACTGACACGATATGCTATAAATTCCCCAAGAATTAAAGTCATAAATAAAATCTTTAAGAGCCGAACCTCGGATTTTATTTTATAGGAGAGAAACCAATTTGAAAATTAAACTTGTGTAAAATCCGTGCAATTATGTAACTGATAGAAGGATGAAATGAAAGCACAACAAGGCTATTAATCGGTTATTACTCTATCGGCTCTTCCACTGGTCGCCTGTGGGTATAAATATGATCGCCATTCGCTTTTTCGCTTTTGCAGAATTTTTTGCTCTTGATGAAGGGGAACCCATTTTGCCCTCGAAATCGATAGCGATTTTACAAAATCTACGCCGAATACAAGGTTGTCGATTTGCCTGTCTTATTTTCCACGTCGACGTGTTCATTTTGCGTCTTCTACCAACAGGCATTTTTGAGAAATTTCTTCTTGTTTGGATCGTTTCTCGCTTGCGCCACTTTGTTTTCAACTCACGTGATTGTTGGATTTCCGTATTTCTGGAGTTGGTGAGTTTCTTGTTTTCTTTACATTTCTTTGAGGATCATTTAGTCTCATTATTGCAAATAATTCGGTTACATATTATTTTTATTGCTTCAATAGTGTTTTCGTTTTGTATTGTATCGCTTTCTGTAGTTGTTCGGTTTTTAACGATAACGTTTTTTGTTTTCAATGGTCCTTTTCCGATAATTCTAATTGTTTTACGCTTTTCCAGTTCTTCTTTTTAATATTTTCTGTTCACCCCATTTTTCTTTCTTGGTTATGCTTTTGAAATATGTCAACATATAAGAATCGATTTTGTAAGTTACGCCCTAAGTATATGAAATTCTTGAACCATCTCTACTTCTTGCTCAAATGCAAACATCAGAATATCATTCCCAAATTTATACAAGTTAAATGTAGTCTCAAAACTTCTGTTCACATTTCGAAACTTATGCATAAATTCTAATTGTCACTACTTCGTCATACTAATAAGAAACACGCGCAAACGTTTGGCTAAAATTGAGCATGAATTGTAACACCTTAATTTAAAAATTTCCAATTCCGCTTTAAATGTTTCCTCATTTGATCATAAATCTTGGTCTAGGACTGAAACTGATTGTCAACTCTATAAAAACATCCTTGTTTCTAAATTCCAAAAACTTACGCCACTTTCAGCTAGTCCCACCCATCTTATGGATCTTCCCACTCTTAACATTAATCCCATTGTTAATATCTCGAAGGTGAATCTCTCAGAGGATCAAAAGAATGTATTAAAATATAACTTTTATAAATTATTGAAACCTTCAGTTCCTCCAATCATCGCCCCTATTGAAAAAGCTTTTAAATTCTATAAAATATCAGAAACTATCTTTTCGTCTGTGGATTCGCTGCGTAGAAGACACTTTCGCTCTTTTTGATGGTGATAAGGAAGACTTACCCCAGATTTTATCTGTTATAAATTCGATTGACCTAGCCATCCAGTTTACTTTTGAGACTGAATCTGATAATACACTGCCTTTCCTTGATATTCTTATCTTCCGCGATGGATCTAATTTCAGCACAACTGGTTACCGCTTTTTCTAAGGTTCTGGTTACCGCCTAAGGCCTTGAAAATTCTACTAACTTAACCCTTCATGTTTCGTTACTATTTCTGCCGACAGATGGCGCTATCGGCTCTTCCATTGATCATCTGTGGGTATAAATAGGATCGACATTCGCTTTCTAGCTTTTACATAGATGCCCTAAATTTGCAACACCTCAAGAAGTTATTTATATTATCAAGAAGCTCAAGAATCAAAAAGCCCCAGGGCACGACAAGCTTACAAACATTGCAATCAAACATCTCCCTACTAATGTTCTATGCAGATTTGTAAATATCATAAACGCATGCCTTACAAATTTATATTTTCCCGTTTGCTGGAAAAAAGCCAAAATTATCCTGATTCCTAAACCTGGCAAAGATCATATGAAGCCAGAAGGTTACCGACCTATCAGCCTTTTGCCTGGTCTAGGCAAAATTTACGAGCGAATTATTATGAACAGACTTCAAACTTATTTCGATCTTTTACCCAAGGAACAATTTGGATTTCAGAAAAACCTTTCAACTGTTAAACAGCTCGTTCGGCTAACTGAATTTATTGGAAATGCTCTGCATAACAAATCTTGTGTAGCCTTACTCATGCTAGACGTGGCGAAAGCCTTCGACCGCGTCTGGCATGAGGGGCTCATCTACAAGCTTATCTCCTTAAACATTGAACCGGAAATGATCAAGTTACTATACTCCTTTCTTACAAATAGAAAATTTTTTGTTTCCATAGAAAATGAACACTCAAGTCTCAGGAATATTAAAGCTTCTGTTCCACAAGGTTCTATTTTAGGACCCCTTCTTTATCTCTTTTATGTGTCAGATTTTCCGCCCCTGGATCTGATTAGCGGCTGCTTTATCGGCTGCTATGCGGACGATACTGCAGTGGCTGTCAGATCCATTAGGGCTGAACATGCAGTATTAAAACTTCAAAAATTTATGCCTTCCATTGAATCGTGGTGCACCAAGTGGCGTATTGCTATTAATGCATCAAAGTCTCAACTTTTACTCATCCGGAGAAGATATGCACGCAAAGGATTCTATGGTGAATTGAAATTATTTAATGAAAAAATACCACTTGTCACCAAAGCCAAGTACCTTGGTATCGTGCTGAACACCTCCTTTAAGTGGAATGATCATATTGCAAAAATTAAACAGAAGACCATAGGAGTAATTAACAGCCTCACTCCCTTACTTGGAAAATATTCAAGACTAGACCTTTATAAAAAACGTCACATATACACTGCTATTATTCGTCCAATTATGACATACGCTTCACCCGCATGGGCAGCCTATAAGGCAAAGGATATTAAAATTCTTCAAATTATTCAAAATAGATTCTTAAGATTAATTACCGGAGTTCACTTTTATGTTTCTAACGATATGCTACATAAGGATCTACAAATTGAAACTATGGAAAAATATCTGCACAAATTGAACAAAAATTTCTTCGATAAAGCCATAAATTGTGACCGACTGAAGCACTTCAACACGTTTGATTACATCATCCTTGAAGAGGACGTTGACCTTCGTGCACTTGCAGCATTCCTCACGCGGAGTGCTAACTTCCCCACGTAATAAAAATTCATGACTGGTTTCCGTTCACACAATGTTTAATATCCTGTACATGTTTGGTGCCTACCTTACTTATACTTTTCAATTTACATTAACTGTTTTGTAACTCATGATACTGTATCGTATTTAAACTTGTATATTTTATATTTATTATGCATTGTATATCTTTTCAGTCGTCTTGTATTTGCCACTTGTGGCTTCCCTTTTGACCTTTACTCTTTTATTTGTCTGGACTTTCAACGTCTTGTGGCCTTTTTAGGCAAATTTTGTCATTGAGCCGGTAAAGTTGCATTATTTGCAATAATTCGGCTATAAAATCACTGACTGACTGACTTCTAGCTTTTGCAGAATTTTTTGCTCCTGATGAAGGGAACCCGTTTTGCCCTCAAAATCGTTTGGGATTTTACAAAATCTACGCCGAATGCAAGGTTGTAGATTTGCCTGTCTTACATTACCACGTGTTTTATAGTTCTATCGGAAAAATTGTAAATAATTTATGTGAATGTTTTTTGAATTTAGTGAACTAAGAAATTTATAGTTGTATAACGTTCTTCATATTATGCATATACTGGGCGTTTTAATAAGTTAATGCGTTGAATATATGTATGATGTTTCGAAGCTAGTAATAGCTATATTAAGAGGTAAAAACATTCTCTCTCTCTACATATAATAGGACAAAACAAATAGCTGTACTGAATAAAATTACGTTGAAAATAAATAATAATTTATTAGACGTAATGCAGTTTCTTCTGCTATGCAATAAAAATCCGAACTAGCATGGCTTTACTGGCTTCAGAAAGGTTTCAGGATCAGACTGAATTTTCACCAGTTTCAATGAAAGGAGTCACAGATGAAAAACTATTAAATTCAATTTTTGCTTGTAAACTTGTGGAGGAATTTAGAAAAGAGAGGCGTTGTCTTTCTAAAATATGTTTATAATATAATAAGTTATGTATTTTTAGAAGTATTTAAAAACTATACATTTGATATATTTTCTACTCTCGATTATTATAGAGATGTTATTGAAAAAAACCCAACAAGCAATGACTATTTCAGTACATAGTTGATAGTTTGTTATAATTTTGATCACCGAGCTCATAAATCCTTATTTATTCCTTAGTTTGAAATCTGCTTTAAATATTTTATAAATATTTTTAAAGATTTTGTTTCCTTATTCAAATAAACACTGAACAAAACATATCCTGTTAACAGTATAAAATCAAAATTAATGCATTACCCTCACGTAATATTTATGAATGCACACAATTTCTACGAAACTAATATCGATAATAATATTAATAATACATAAGATAAATAACACTTATAAATATCATAATTGCAGAAAAAAATAAAATTCAAACTGAAAAATTTCATACAGTACAAAAATACATAAAATTACAAAGCTATAAAAATAACAATCATGCAAAATAAGATGAACAAGTTGAGTTGCAAAACGAAGACATTAGCAAACCGCGAAAACAAAAGTCGCATGCATTGAATTAAAAGAGAAAGAAAGAAAATTTAGCTCAAACGTTGCAGAAAAGTGTAATGATAGTCTTTATCAACTATTGTGTAAGGGGACTTTTATATACATCTTAACACCAGAATTTTAATGAGAAACAAAACAAATTCAGATATTAAGAAAATACTTAACGTGGTACTTTAAACTACATATTTAAATAATGCTGATAAATTATTTATAGCAAAATGATGCTCAGTAAAACAATTCAAAATATGATAAAAAACTGACATTTAACTGAAATTTTTAAGCATATTGTGCGTAATATAAAGGAATTCGTGAACTGCTGTGATTGTATTAATACTAATGTCTCAAATGATTTATTACAGTGTACCATTTATAAAGTATATTACATCTGAATTCAGGCTAAAGGGAGCGGCCGTCTAGACGAACGGTCATCCGGAGCACTGAGGCTTAAGGAGCATTGAGTCAGAATCAGAGATGCCTTCCTCCCAAGAAATTTCAAAAACTTCTCCGACATTGTCTGCATCAAATGAAAGATATTCCTCATATGCAGAAAATTGTTCTGAATGGTTCTTCACATGAAGCAAATATTACAACATCCTTCTTATTTGCTTTTTATTACTTTAATTCTTGAACTACCAAGGCCTTTGAAGAGCTCATAATGGTCAAAATTTGGTTCGAGGCAATTGTAACTTCTTCTTCCTTCCTAATAACTAAACAAAGAGATTTAAAGCTTTCATCCAAGAAAGAGATGCGAGATTTACTACGGATTTCTGTATACAACAAGCAATAACCCCCTACCCCAAATGTTTTCGAATGAAAGGGAAAGAAATATTGCTAGATGAAAGCCGATTGGACCAACTTTTAAAGGTTTTCTTGAAAAATCGATGATTTAATTCAGCCAATTTTGCTATGAATTTAAGCAAATTTCTTAGCAAAATCATTAGAGCTATAAATACTAAAATACCTTCTAAAATTGAAATTCCTTCCTTCTAAAATTGCCTTTTTACAATTGGAATACGTTGAATTTTTCTTGAAATCTGAGGTGCTTTAATCCAAGACAAAATTTTTAAAATAGAAAGCAAATGTATCTCAATAGAGAACAACTAAATAGAAAACAATTGACCACCTTTCGATCACTGATTGTTAATGAAAGGAAGGAATTCGTCATGTGGTACATAGAGTTTCTCTTAAGTTCACAAAAACGAAAAGTGAGTGTAGGTCAGTCTTCAGATTTCCAGATCCAGGTCAAGCATCGCAGGTAAAACTGTTATTCGCTCTAAGATTCGGTAGAGTTCTCAAACAGCCTTATACGGTAGTTGCTGTACATACTGCGCGTACGTGAAACACGGCACATGATATTGTGCATACTTTTTTCCTGGTATAGAGGTCAAAAGCAATTTTTCAACATGTCTCTAATCCTTGTCTCCTAATCGATTTAACACTCTTCGCAAAACGTGAGTCATTAATACCCTCTTTGTTCTTCACAATTATGGATACCATCGCTATCAGCATATAGTATGCAGCAACTCAGTACCGGATATGCATGCCATTTTCATACTTTTCAACAATATTTTTTCACTTTCTTTCAAGGAAGCAAACAAGGATAGGCCTAACAAGACTTTTAAAATAGCTGGATCATCTTGTATGCTATATCTGTTTATATTACCTTATATTTGTGCTAGATAAATATGACGAATTGTTTGGAAAAATTTGCAGTCACTCCACGAAAGAAAATTATATAACGTCATCATAGTACAGTGCGTATTCACAGAAATCTAAATTAATTTAAGTATCATCTGTAATCGAAATTAGTTTAAGAAACTGCATATAGGCGGCTAAAATTTATGAGTGTTTTATGTAAATGTCAGCTGCTTAAAATATGTAATTCAAACCAGAAATTAAAGGAAAATAATATAAGCAGGGTCCGACTAAGCCAGAATGGGGCTCTACAGTGCTCTTTGAAAAGTCCTCTATATTCATAAGAGGAAAACAAGGATATAGGAAATTCTACTATAATTTCAAATCGCCACCCAGAAAGGTTAGTGGTTCATGTCGATGGTTGTCCCATCAAGTGGCCTGAGCTCGAATCCTAGATAAAGCACGGATATTTGTAAGCGTATAGTGTTTATGTGGTAGTTTGGCACTCAAAATAAAAAATAAATGGTGAACTGAAATCTTCTCAAAAAATTGGTGATAGAGGAAGAGGGGCATGGTGTGGAGACCCTCGAACCATCCCACCTGTTGCTCTCCCTCGGAATTCCATCCGGGGAGGAAGCTTTCCAATTTGCAACGCCCGTCGATACACCCAGTATGCCTAGATGGATGCACAGGTGCTGGCTTACTTAACCTGTCATTTCGGGCCCCCTAAAAATCTAAAAAAGAGACTTCGAACAGAGAAGCGTAATAGCAAATTTCATGCAAATCCGAATTAGTTTTTTTTACATTATAAAATATAATACACTTCAAATTAATTCTCAATTCAGAATCAGTCATACCTAAGCATTTTCAGTTCAATATGTTTTATTTATTAATTACTGTATTTATTTATTATTATTTCGAACCCTAAGTAGAATATTTATTCCTTACATGAATGTACATAAAATAAAATAATAATTTTAATTCGTGTTTAAACAATAAAAAACTAATATTATTTTTTCGACATTACCGCTCATGATTCAATAAATTCTTAATTTTTAAAACTAAAGGTTGCAACTAACTGTAAAAGGTATAAATAATGTTTTACCCCAAAAGCACAGTTTAAACTAAAGCATCTTGAATAAAAAGGCAAATGAAGAAGACACGACAAAATATTTTCTTTGAAACATCATTTATGCTAAATACAAAATTTACGTTTTATTAGAATAATGAGAAACAATTTATTACGTTTTTAATTTGAATTATCTTTACGTGAACTTAATAAAAATAATTTAATTCTAAAACATACGTGACAATATAAAACATTGTTATGACTCAATAAATAATAATTTTAATAATTATGTGGAAGAAAATTTAATTATTTTATTAAATATTGAAATATTTGAACTAGAATGAACCATTTCATATCATTTTAATTAATTGAATTATTTAATAATAATAGCAGGCATTATTTTTACTTTGAACTGGCTATTGTAGAACCGCAATTCTGATTGTTGGTCTTTCTTTCATTCATTTTCATTTTAAGCAGTTCACGTGCTGCACAAATTATTCAGTGAGGCTTGAACAGTTTTGAGCTAATGCAATAATTAAGTTAAACGCACAATTCTTTTATTAATTAAAACATTTGAAACATAATTTATGCTTTGCACGAACTTTATTAATCCTATGAATACCAAATTTGCTGCAGGCAACAGAATTTAAGTTTCTTGTGTTTATTCATTTATGAACGCTAATTGCGCCTTATTGTTATACTGATTTTATAAAATTAAGAATAAAATGAATTAGGAATCAGATTTCAAAGAAGCAGGTGTCTCACTCATTTTAGTAATTTTAATCACAATGAAATGCATTTAAATTTCATTGTCATAATAAATCACCCTTATTTTTTTAATTATTTTAAATTAGAATTATTTCTAAATACAAGGCGACGAAAATAATAAATTTACTCTATTTCATAGCATCTAAATGTCTTTGTTAAGAAGTGAATATAAAACATTCTTCTTTTGTTTTAATATTTAGTTATATATTATATTTGCATTGTCTGTATTAATAGATTAAAAATTAAAAATAAAATCAAGTACACTACTCCTATGCCTGTATTTTCCATTTAGATTTACAAAAATATTAAAAGTTTTGAAAACAAAATTTATTTACCAAATAATAATTATAATAGATATTTCCCGATGAAAAACTTTAAAATTACATTGGCTGCAAATAGACGCCCACAAATTCTAAAGGCACACTGTTTAATACTAACTATGTGTTTAAACGTTAATTTTGATTTCGCGTAGAAATCGTAAATAAATATCTTTCAATGAGTTTATGATGGCATTAGAGTATCAAGTTATAATATGCTTGAAATTAATGAAGAAAATGTAAATAAAATAGTCCGATAAATTTATAAAATAAACTTTGAAGTACAAGTGCCAACGAAATGTTTTCAAACTTTGATACATCTGCAAATATTATATGGAACGCACCGTATTAAGTCAAATATAAAATGGCCATACACATAAACCAACACAATATTTTTTGCCTTGAAAATGATGCACTATTTCAGATAACATATAAAATATCGTCCTATTTTAGTAAAGTCTGTAAACATGATCACGTCTCAGAAACGCATTGAAAAGATTGGAAAATCTAGAAGCAATAGTTATCATAATGAGCGTCGTCAAATGTTGCCACTGAGCGTAGCATTAAATCTTTAAAATTAACCTTTCATATACATATAACCGGTTACCAGAATCCTGATATTCAAGAGAACAAATGATCTTCCATTTATTTCCCAAATTTCTATTTATTATTGATTAGCACATTGAGATAGTTAAAAACAATAAACGCCCTTTGTTATAATGTGAATTCTTATTTTGCATTTTTGATAATGTATCTAATTAAAGCAAATTAATATACATTCACTTCGTAACATATCAAACTAAATTTTATCAACGCTTTTAGTTCTGTTTAATTTAAGGTAATTTATAAAAAAATGTTTCTAACGCCATAATATGCTACATAATTGTTATAACTTTGAAAACATTTTATGATTTTACGTTTTTAAAGTCTTAAATATTTCTTTTTTCTGAAATTTATAATGATGATCTCTTTTTAGAAATCTTAGACTGTTATTCGAAGTTTTCAGATCACAACATTTTTGAAGAACTTGTTCCAACAGCAAATTAACGAGCCTGTAGGTACGTTTTCACTGCCAAGGTACTGTGTTTGCAGAAAAAGCTGCATTAAAGGAATCTGGAATCGTAAGTTTGGTTTTATCTTTACAAGATTAAATTTTCCTATGAAGAAGGCTTCTTGTTATCCAAATGTAAATACAGTAACTACTGTAAAGTTCGCATATCTAGAACTTCTCGTTTCTTTCAGTTTTGTGATTATAAAAAGTGCAGTGCCAAATTGGAAATGAAAAAATTGACAAACTGAAGTAAGTTAGGGATAAAATTAATTTATGAAATTCGATTTAAGTAAATGTAATATTAATCAGTGTAGTAATAATTTAGCTTATTATTATCCGGGTAAGACTAATAATAAGTAATGAATTGATGCAGAGTTATTTTCATTTATCTTAAACTTAAAAATGCTTAATTTCTGTGCTCAAGCAGATACAAAATAAGCATACCAGCAAAAGAGAAATGCATAAAGAACATATTTTCATCTAGTTGACTTTTAAAAACTCACTTGCAGTATGTCCAGTAAAGAAGTTCCTAATTTCAAAATTAAAAATTTCGAAAACAAAACAGATAGAGGAATACGATGAACGGTATACTTACTGTGAAAGCTATAAGACTGTTATACAGAAGTTTCGAAATAATAGGTATAAAAGTTTCCAATAGATGACGCTGTACGCTGGCGTCTGATGACTTTGGGTTTTGAAAGAAACATATATAGCCCATTTTTCAATATTTTCTGCTTGCTGGAGCACTTCAAACCAGTCTCTGTTGCATTTCTTCAAACGAATTACCTTGGATTTTGCTGAATAATTTCAGACACAGTTGCCCGTTTTCAGGAGTAATAGGAGCTTGCTTGCGACCAAAACTCCCTACTAGATCATCGGCCACACTGCCTGTTCATTGGACATTTAGCGAAGAGCTTGGAAATGGTTTACATATCGACCCTTTGGGAACATTCATTCTTGTTCGAAAACTATTCCTTGTTGCCATAGGACTGTAGTTTAACCTCTGGTATTAACATAAATACATGTTGTTCAATGGAATACATGATTTCGACCTCTTCCTTCCATAGGCTAACCTCATGCCACATTTCAAGGGTAGAACTGGTCTGTCGTTATTTAAACCCACTATATATCGGGATTACAGTATCATCTGTTGGTAGCCTTTGTAACTATTATTTGGAAACTTCCGTATAACAATCTTGCAGCTTTCACAATAAATTCCTTTATCGATCTTTGTTTTTGAGATTTTAATTTTGAAAGCAGAAAATCCTTTGCTGACCACCTTATGAATGCGCTCCTTTATTTATATAACTAAATAAATTTTAAATGTAGAACTGTTTTTCTTTAATTCCTTTATTTCCTGAACCAGGCCGAGGGAGTTTCATAAAATTTCAGAATAGTTCAATGGGCTAAATGAAGTTAATTTTATGGCATTTTTTTAAATTTATTTTTTTCAAAAATTTGTTTTTTCAAATTTCGAAACGCCTTGTCGCATAAATCTACAGATATTGTATTTGTGTTTCGCAGCTGCCTTTTAGTAATAATAGTCTATATTTTGTGTAAAATTAAACAGTTAACAATGAGTGTTCTTGCAGTTTATTATTTTATAAAAAATTGCAAAAAAATACATTTATCCCATTCAAGCACTTTAAAAAGTAATTCAACATTCTTACATACAATGTCTTTCATTTCTTTTCTGAGGTATTATTAAGAATGGCATAAAGACGGAACAGAATGTGAATCAGCGTACATTTTCCATTAAAACGATAAATGGTTACTGCTTCGGATATTCGCACTAGAACTATGTATTTCTGACATTCCATGTACGTTTAATTAAAGCAAATCATCTAATATACACTCTTGCAAAGATAGCTAAATTTATTGTATACTAGAATTGTGTTATTATTTCAGTACTTATATAATTAATAAAATAATAGTTTTCTGAATTTGAGCGTTTATCTTATTACAACATTTTGTCTTTTGTTGTTTAGCTTTCTGAAGCACAGCAGTAAAACAAAGTCATTTGAGGGAGCATCAGAATTTAGCTTGTAATTAAGAGAAATATAATTCATTATCGTTCAACATTTTTGTCCCCCATAAATGAAACACAAAAGTTTTACAAGTTACTTGCAAAAATCTAATGCTCACCCGTACTTAGTATAAGATGCCATAAATAATTAATAGCATATATCCCGTAAAAGTTACAATTAAAATAATCGGCAAATATTGAACCTTTTTTCTTAGTTAATTATATCATAGAAAAACAAGGTTGAATTTTATTCGGTATATGAATTTAGAAGAGAAAAATGATAACTAAAATCATTTACATTAAATAAAACCTTTACGCTTAAAACCAATTTCATTGTTTAATAAAATAAATCTTCATCCAGTTTTTTCCCGATATAACTAAAAATTGTAGTTTATAGATATGTCAAAAGGAGAATGAATATTTTGATGTTAAACTCTTAAATGGAAAAACTCTACATTTCTTTTTATACATAAATTTAAATATATATTATTTACATTTAAAATCAATTACATGTCAGCTGCAAAATATAGATAAACTACTGTTCAATTTTTTTATGGTAATAGGTATGAAAATGGTAAACATAAATCTTAGCTCTTTTCTCATACAAAATTTGGAATATAACAATTTCATAAATATCAAACATATAATATACGTATTCTTGAGCAGTGGAAATAGTTATAGTATAAATATGCAAATATTACAAGCATTTTTCTTTAATATATTCATATTTAGTGTACATACGTTTAATATTTTTAATATATTTAATTATTATATTAACAAAATTACCGCAGTTTATTGAATACTAATTATTCGTTGAATATCAAAAACACTTTGCAGATCATTTAAATATCTCATTTAGATTTGACCACACGATATTCAACAAATTTGGAAATATGCTTTATTTCTTTTTATATTCCTTTATTTCCTTATTTTTCCTGAATATTATGAACAATTCAAAACTTACTAAATGATAAATTATTGATAAATTAACATTCTTATTGTTCAGACCTCCTAGTCATTCACTGCATATAAAAGAAAATAAGATTTAACGTTTATTAACGATATAACATTTAAACGAAACAATATTCTCAAATGATTTTTCGAAAATGATAATTTTTTCCGTGTATTTTTTATCTATAGTAAAACGCATATGTAAAACGTGCAGGATTTTCAGAATAAAACATCTATTATTAAGGTCAGTATACTTAATTATAAATGAAAGAGAAATAACCTCACATATCCTCAAATAAACAGAGGTCAAGAAAATAACCTCAGATAAACGGCAGACAAAGCGTTCTGTAGAATAATTCTCAAGAGAACATAAGCTTATAGCATTTATATAACCTTTTTATTATCTACATAAAACTTCTAAATACATATGACCAGACAATAATCTAAGTCTCTTAAATATTTCAAAAATCATATTCCTGAATTTGATATCAACATTGATTAAATACTTTAAATAATTGAATTTCATACATTAGCAATGTATCCATCTTAGTTACCATAGGAACTTGGGAACGATCAAATATATATCAAACATTTGTTGACTGAATATGTATACAAGATAATAAGGGGATTGAATCTGTATTACATTCCTTGTCTGATAATAACCGGTAGTCAAGAGACTGAAGACTGAGTTAACTTTCTATTCACTTAATTTAAAGCAACTGCATTCCTTTAGTTTGAGACTGTATTAATTAATGGATTTCAGATAGTGTTACTTTGCTAATATTATAACGACTGACAAAACCAATATATTTTAAATTTCGTAACATATTATTACCAGCAAAATACCTTACTTCTTTTGCTTCAGTTTTATATCGTTCTTTGTATGATATGCTTTTATATTAATTCTTATCGTATGTTATATACAGAATAAAGATCAGCAGAATTGTTTGTTGCTTAATCATTTTTCATATTTAAAATACCAAATTGCAGTCGTTTCTCTCTATATTATTATAAATTATTATGAATTTACAGATCACTCTCTTCAAACAAGCTAATTTAGGAGAATTAAAAAGGAATTAAAATATTCTGGAATTACTGCATGAGCTAGGAACATTAGAGTAAACTGCGATTACCATTTCATGGAGAGATATGAATTTTCATTTTTCTTGATACAGACAACTGATATATATGTTAAGGGAAATATAAAATCATTTACTTTTTGATTTTTAAAAAAACATTGTTTACTACATTTCTCGAATTTATTAAGTGCTTGATTGCATTGTTTTGATCGAATTACGTTTTGGATTTGCTTTGCTATATCTGAATATAATTTTTGAAATTGCTGTCGGTTTAAATTTTAATTTAAATTTTACAATAAAATTATTTAATTTAAAATAATTTTTTCCGCTTATACGATTTTGTGCAGTGATTCTTTACAATTACACTGATTCGTTTTGCAGTGGCAGTGAATGTTTTGAACTAATTTCGTTTTTGTTTTACTTTACTGTATCTCAATAGAACATTAAAACTAATTTTTAATTTTTATTTTAAATTATTATCACTTAATTTTTGCAGTTTTCCGAGCGTGATTTCGCTACCGGTATATTAAATCAAATAATAAGTTATGTATACATATATATATATATATATATATATGCAAAATCAAAGCAATAGCTCCTTAATTCCCCCTCTCTGTTCTGAAGATAGTAATGCTTTTTCTGCCCTGCTTCATATCCAGATCAGTCTATGTCATATAACCTTCATACCACTGATGACGTAGCAAATTCGGAACTTAAACCAAAACTTTCTCTCAAGAGACTTCCATATTGGATGACTGCGCACTTTTGCTTCTACCTTTTCAATTGTGTTCTTGCTAAGAAGCTGCCACGCTGCTTTCTTACCATCGTAAAAATGTCAGAAATGTAAATGCTCTTGAAGAGGTACGATTAGAGTGCATAGTAAAATGTTGCCGCGAATGTAAATTGAAATAAAAAGGAATATTTAATAGCCCTCGGTTGCCAAGTTTACTTTTTGATGTGAACCAACATTCTACGCCATCAATATTACTTTTAAGTTTGTTTTATTACACACACATATATGTACCTTGTTGCATGAGTGAAACCGATTGCTACAGGCACTCCTCAATTGCCTTATGTCCAATATCCCGCCACGCTGCGTAACATCCTCTGCGAGGGGACCATGTTAGACTCATCTTAAATTTCATATCACAATGTGGAATTTGGACATCCCTGCACTATGAGCTTTACTGGTATTCATGCATACATAAAATGCCTTTTGAATAATAAAACTCTTTCTCTGTTATAAATATATTTTCACACCAAATTTCATTCAAATCTGCCCAGCAGTTTTTCAGAAATTTGACATAATGTATAAATTCTCTTAATTGTGTATATGTCATATTTCCTCGCATATTTCCGCCTTTTATTACTAATGTTAACGTTCAAAAATCAAGAGGCAAAAATTATTTAAATAATTAATCTTTCGAAGGATTGAGTTACAGTAAATGCATAACAAATGAAAAATAGTCTTGTATAATTTACACGTAACTATCACAATATTATTTGTTTAAAAGAAGCAAGCATTCCAATAACAACGCACAGTAATATTAGCACTGCAATATCTAATAAGATATCCTTATTTCTACTTTCTTGTGACTTGAATTTCGCCCATTTTTATTATTGTCTGCGCTACTCCTTAGACTTCAAAACATCCATAAATGGCAGAAGATGAATGTGCAGGTGAATCGGCAAAATCGTATAGACTGGATATCATTTCGTAGTTGTTTCTCAGTGATGGATCGGTTTTTACATTAGGCTGGTATAAACTTCTACAGTTAGACTGGAAAGTTTCGGCGTGACTTTCGCAGGTAATTTGCGAGGGTTTATCTTCGTTAGTAAGGCGAAAACAGTACCTTTATAGAGAAAACCACTTTAAAATTACTGCAGCGCATTCTTTGAACGTACTGAGGAAAGGAAAAAATATGTGACTATTTTTAAAATTTTCTGAACCTAGCGCCAAGACGCTAAGGGAAGGCGAATTACGTTATACGCCGTAAACAACAGAAACTTGTTATAATACTTAACATATTATACTTTTTTAATTCGCACACTGTTTTGTAATGCAATGTGATACATTATTTGCCCTGTTTTTTCCATTAAAGTTTCAAATGTAGTAAGAGAGTAGTAGTCGTGTAGTCGAATTTTAAAATTAAAATAACTTGAAATCACTAAAACGCGCATTAGATCAAATAAGTGACCAGAAGCATCTAGCGTGAACTTCGTAGAAGGAATTCTATTAAAACGCTAAAAGTTAGCGGTAAATATTTCGATAAAGCTTCGGAATATTAAAAGTACTGAAGATTTTACACTTTATCTATTCATTTTAATATTTTGAAATGCGTTTGTTTATTAAACAACGCATTAATTAATAATTTAATAACATCTGGAAAAGGTATACGTTGTTTCTTCAAAAAAGTATTAATATATGTCACGTATTTCAAAATTAATTTTCGAAAATCCGTTCATCGTAATTTGGTGCTTCGTGTAATACGGATTTCTGCTTTATATTTCGTTTAAAATGTACATGCCAATTGAAGCTCTTCTAGACTGCACTGAATTACCAACTGTTGTTTAAGAAATTTACGGAATTTGATTACCTTCAAACGTTCGCACGCTTTGTTTGCGAATATTTTAATTCCATGAAGTAGCAAAATGTATCATGGCAGTCTGGGTTTGAATGATTGCATATGAGTTTAACTCGAAGTTTATTTATACTTGATTTAAATACATATCAAAACATTCCTAGTAAACGTATGCAGTCAGTCTCAAGAATGAATTAATTTCTTTGAAATAACGAGCCTTTTCAATATTTTGACAAATACATTCTCGTATACATGTTTAAATAAAACTCAGAATAAACTAAAATTAATTGCTTTGGAATAAGTTTCCGAAACTTATGCATAAAATTCAGCTTCATTTCACTCAGTATCGTTTGTTCACGGCTTAGTACTTTAATCAAGGTTTATTTTAGATCCATATGCTATAAATTCTTTTAAAGCTTATTATAAGACATAATTATACAAGTGCTTACATTCATTTAGTAAATGCTAACAATTTTAATTCAAACTAAATAATCTGGAGAAACTCTTATTTACGTAAAGCTGCGAACTTTATTTACACTTAATAAAGAGTTTTCTAAATTTATTCTCAAAGTTTCCTTTTAAATGATTAAAAACTTTCGCTTGCTTTAATAATGTTATACGTCAATGTATTTAAAATATTTATTGCATATTTCGGAATGAAGCGTATATTTCTTGAGAACAACACATCACTCATTAAAAACCAAATTCTGAACAATTTATAAATCAAAATATACAATCAATAATATGCTTCATAAATTTTGAATCATTTATCGTAAAACTAAAATATTATTATTAATATTTAAAAAAGTATATTTTCAAGTGTTTTTATAAGTATTTTCTCAGTGAAATTTATGCCTAATGTTTTTAATATCTGTTAAATCTGCTTCTTCAAACAACTTTATTCATCTCAGTTCTCCTTACAGTTCTTCAAAAATATCGTTTTCTTATGAATATGAAGGAAATTTGCGCACGCTGTCTTCTAGTGGAAAATAAATATTGTTGCATTCTACGGGTTTAGAGTGACTGGCAACATTTGATAAAGCATCAAAACAGAATGTATTCGCCAGTAATACACAGGAGAGCTCCAAAGACATGTTCACAGTTGTCGCAAAACTACGATAAAAATTCTGAAACAATCAGCAACACAGCCTTCACGCTATAACGGCTATAACTACAGCTCCCGACTCCATCGACAGCTTTCGAGCTAATCTCTTAACTCAAAACACTACTAATGAACTCATAATACTCTCATGATACTCCTCACGAGACATTACTATCGCGTTCATGCAAGATATATATATATACATACACTAACTTCCAAAACTAAGCATGAAGATGTAAAATGCAAAAAAATCAATAAATACTGCTTTGATTGACAAACAATTTGGCAGGAAAGTAGCATATAAATATTTATTCATAAAATAAAATCAATAATTATATACAGAAATGAAAACAATATTTAAGTTTTGTAAGTTTTCAGATAATGACATACTGTTTAATGACATACTGGAGACTTAAACAGAATTATGTATAAAGTGAAAATAAACAGCATAAAATGAAAAAAAGGACATTAATAGGGTATGTGATGCCCCATCATCTGTATCCAAAGTTTACGCCTTGTGACCATGCTTTCAATTAGGTGGTCAACCACCGCAGAATTAAGCAATCGCCATTCTCCTTATAGAACAGTTTCCAGCTGAATAAGAGTAGCTGGAGGTGGGAAACGTGAAGATACAGCACGGCCGAGAGCATCCCAAAGATTTTCAATGCGATTAAGGTCGGGGGAATATGCAGGCCACGCCATAAGCACAATCCCTTCACTCTCCGGGTAGTCATCGATGATGTCAGCTCTATGAGGACGTGACTTATCGTCCATTAAAACGAAAGTAGGGCCAACTGTTGCAACGTACAATCTCACAATGGGTCCTAGGACTTCATCTCGATACCGGTCAACCGTCAAAGAATTCCGTTTAAAGATGTGCAGATCGGTGAGGTATCCTAACGAAATCCCTGCCCACACCATAATGCTTCTGCCTCGCAATGCGTGATGTTTGGTGATGTTTTGGGACTGATTGCGTGTTCGTTGTTCACGCCATATCCTTATACGCTTGTCATTTGGCTCCAGAGCAAATCTTGACTCATCAATAAACATGACATTGCCCCAGTCAGACACATTCCAATTGACATGCTCCCGGCACCACTGTAATCGTGCCCCTCTTGATTGGACGGATAGAGCAACACAAACATGAGGTACCCGGGCATACAGTCCACTCATATGTAATCTTCGGCGTACAGTAGCTGCCGATATCGCCTTACCTATGGACGCTGTAACCATAGATGTCACACGTGTGGAGGTCGCTCTGCGATTTCGCTTGGCTACAATAGCAATATATCGATCTTCCGCGGGGGCTGTAATCCTTGGGTGACCGGCTACGGGCCTTTGGACAACTGTCTGTGTGGTTTGGAATCGTTTCCATAAACGTGAAATTACACAATGATGAGCGCCAAAGAAAAAAGCAACATCTGTGATCGACTGTCCCGTTTCAATGCGCCCCACAGCACGCCAGCGCTCAGAATCTTCCATTCGTCTTCTGGAAGTCATAAACACGTATGTCTTGAAAACAAATTGTACGAAAGTTTTAAAAACTTTCTATCAGCACTTACAATCAACTTCTGTAACCCTTCATAAAGCTGGCTTCTTATAAGACTGCCTTTTTCGCATATTTCTTGACATGAAAGCGCGATTGTCTGTTACCTAACATATTTGCATACTTCCATCTACCTTTCCAGTGAATTGCATCCTCTTCAATTCTGATTGGCTTTCGGAAATTGGCATTTTCCTCTCCGTGCTTAACTTTTGTAAGTGAGTGTATATATAAACCAATAATTCACAATAAATTATAATAAGAAAATTTTCCATATACCATCTCCAAGGAACAGAAACTCAATTTAAAACCATCATCTAAAAAGGTATTTGTCAGAATTTGAACAAACATTTAAAAGTTTGTAGTCTTTCTGTGCTTTAAAAGCAGTTAAGGAAAAACTTAAATCGCAAAAATGCCAAAAACAAAAGTAAGTATTGAAAAACCAGTTATTATCATTGATAGCAGATTAATCGACTTATCTAGGGAATAAACCAATCTCCTATCAATTAACAACAACTAAAATACGAGAGAGTGTTTCATCTTATTTCTAAGTAAGCATCAAATTATTTGCTATATTCAAATCATAATTCACAATTGATACTCAATCAAAAAAACAATAGTCCACTTAAACCAAAAGAATCCTAATAAAAAGAAAATAATCTTTAAAATTAACGTTTCTCACTAAGAACACGGTTAAACAGAACGTGATGCTTACTTTAGAAGATTTGTCCCCTACACTTTTCATCTCAAATACAAATGTAAAAACAAAAGTATATATTTAAGAACAAATTTTAAAAATAAGAAGACTAAAATAATAATCCATAAAATTTGTAGTAAATATATACTTTCGCTACAAAAATCAGTGTTGCTGTCTCATCTAACATACCAACTCCTTTCATTAGTCATACAACCTCCTCATCAGAAATTTACCTTTTACTTCTCGATAAATCTTCAAAGGGAGAATCAGGCGCTGAACCATCACACCCATGTAAAGATCTACTAGTCTCGTAACTAGATCTACTAGTCCCCAGCCACATATGCCTCAAAGACACAAATTTAAGCTACACTGCGCAAATAAAAAGAACATTGTGACAGTACTATAGCTCCCGTTCTACTGGGCCGATTGACGAAATTCATATTGCGTTTTTCATATCTCGAAAGCACGACTTAAGATATATATTAGATTTATATATAGCGTTGTTCTAATATAGGTATTTTGACGCAAATTCGGACTTTTTCTGAAATGACATGCCAATGGTTTTCCATATTCGGTTCTACGACTCAGATTAAACCTAAATATTAAATTTTGTAAAATTTGATGTCACATTTACGGAGGAATTCTAAAATTTATCTTGGCTCATTTTGTTTCAGTTTGCGCCAAGAATAATTCATTTGGCGAACTTCTTAAATTACAGCAACTTAATCTTCTTTCCTTTTTTTCATTGTACACGAGCGGGAAAAAAGACATCGTTCACACTTTCAAATGATTTTAACGATTTTAACAAAGTGCGTACACCACATTTGGGGTTATTATGGCTTATAACAAATATGCCAAAGTTCAAAACGCGCCAATATGTAAATTCACGAATATCTCAGGAAATTTTTAATAAAAAACTCTATTTTTATAGGTATGCTTAGAAATACATCTACTTTAAGACGATGGTAAATATTTTGTACGTTATAATTCAAAATGTATTTCAAAAACTTTATAAAAATTATTGAAAAATAGAAATTTTAAAATAAATCATAAAAAACGATCGAATTTTATTTGGAATGAACCTAAATTTCGAAATGCGAAAGGAAGAATCAACAAATAAATAGAATCAATAAAGTTCAATAAAAAAAGAAATATTAATAAACATATACCGAATTCAATTAACATGGAGGAGCTAAAATTTTGAGAGCAAATTTTTTTGAAACCTACTAGTGCTATCTTCACAAAACTGGCAATTTGGCATAATTTGAATCGTAGAATCGAAATATGGAAACCACTTGGCTTGTCATTTCAGAAAAAGTCGAGTTTTGAGTCAAAATACCTATATTAGAACAAGGTTACATATAAAAATCTAATACATATCCTAAAAGTCGTGCTTTCGAGACATGAAAAGTGAAAGTTGAATTTCGTCAATCGGTCCAGCAGAACGGGAGATATAGAACTGTTCCATTCTTTTTTTGCGCAGTGTACGTATTGAATAGTAAAGTAATTCTTTACTTACTTGTAATTTTTTATAATGTAATGTATTTCCAATTTAAAATGTGACATTTAAATGCTTTAAAAGTTTTAATTGTTTATTTGATAGTACTTATAGTCCTCTTTCATGAACATCGTTAGGGAATATGTAGAGAACCTAGTAATATTTTACGAACAAATTCACGGTACAAACAATCGGTTGAGTACGTAACTTGTTCATACGGTGGATAGCATCATTCATCAAATTTTAATTACGCAATTTCTACAGGATAATTATCTTACTGTAGTTCTCGCAATTACGTTTATTAATTAATTACTGTAAATTTCATTTCACTATTTATTTGAAACAAGTAAATCATCTCCATAAAACACTAGTTTGTTTATCAATTTTATTCGGCAGATTTGATGTCTTGAGCTTGAATTTGTGTTGTTTAAAGTAATGATTCTATTTAATTTTATATAAGGTTTTTCATACAGAGTACCTTCAAAATAAATTTCTCATTTACCTTAGCTAGTATTCCCCCTACAGCAAAAAATATCCCTAATGCTTGTGTATCCATCATGGGGTAAAAACACTCTGCAGAGGATTTAATTATCTCGTAACAGAAAATTTACAACATGACAAAATAGAAGACTGTATAAAATTTCTGCCTTTAAGCTACTAAATGAGGAAGCAGAGAAAAGACTTTATTTACTTGGTCGTAGTGTACAGATATAAATCATCATCATTAACGTTTCTTCTCACGAACAAACGTATGGGTGCTATATCTCTGTTGTCTGTTTTTCGCCAGCTTCATCAGAAGTTCCGATCACGGAGGTAATAAATGTCTCCAATAACGGGGCACAAAAATCTGGGCTACTCCAGGACCATCTGTTACCAAACGCTAAGTTTCTTAGTTTGTTATTTGGTTTTTCAGCTTTAATGAATTTGTCAGGGCAGCGGAATGACGCTTGCTGCTGAAAAATGTAATTGAATTGTTTCGTAGTGAGTAATTCATAGCTCTTCAGCAAGGGTGTCAAATTTATAATTTAATTTAACAACAAGAGGAGGAAATGTGCGTTTTTGATTAGCTATTTTTTTACCTTGGGTGATGGATTGCTAAGCTTAATTATTGGACTGTCGAATGGATCTAATGATGCAGGTAAAAATAAACAGAAAATAAATGAACTAAAATCATCTTCCAGGCAAAAAATAAAAATACACAAATATGGCTAACAAACAAAGAGCTGGTAACTGCAAAATTAAAATGTGGGATAATAAAAAAGTACTAATTTGCTAAAGAACTTACGGTTGAAGCACATTCTTTCAGCTTTCAAAAGGTAGAGAATAACGAGAGTTATAATAAGTAATAGTACAATGCATCCAACGACGATTCCGATGACAACAGACATCGCTACGGGTTCTGAAAATGTAAAACAAAAGTATTAATAAGATTGGTTTAGGCAAACAAAGGATCTAATCATCGTAAAAATAATATTAAGAAATGCATGAAAGGAAACTGCTCGGCATGGAGCTTTTAAAACATAAGGAAATAATATACAGAATATATCTTATATAGGACAGAAACACACCAATGTGAAATGCTACATTAGGCGAAAAGCTACTTAGATGGGCAATGATTTTAAATAATTAAGCACTCATATTTAAGTATTGATTTTAAATAAATAGAAATCAATTGCATTTTAATTTTATTTAAAAATCTACGTCTATCTAAGGTTTTTATTTCATTTTTTACTTTTATTTTATAATTTAGAATACATTAACAAATAAAACTTAAATAGTTTTACACGCAGTAGCAACAATAAAGACCCAGATTACCCAGAATGGAAGATTTTCTTATCTTTCGAACAGATTTCCTGAAGCACTTCTAGAAACTATGGACACGAAAAACCACGAGGTTTTAAACATCAGTAGATAAGTTGGTGAATCACTATGATAAGTACATTTAAATTATTTGGAGGCCTAAGCAGTATTCGAATTAAACGTAATTATTTAACTCTCGAAATATGTGTTTATGAACCAAAAATTTCAATCAATAGAAAACTGCTCATGTGAACACCATATGACTTCTTTGTATGGTCTATTAAATTATGCATCTTTTTTGCCTGTACTTCATTTAAACTTTTGTCATCGATATAGTATTTCTCATTCAATCAATTCATTTCTCACTTCGCGGCAAGGCAAATCTACATAAAAATTCAAAACAACTTCATTAAAAATTGCAAAATGCAGATAAGCCTAAAACACCAAATATAGTTAAAACAGTAAAAAGAACAACTTTTACAACAAAAATTAAAATTTGTATGCAGAAACAAGAAATTCGGCCAACGGACCGGAAGCCATAATTTACGGTGCACAAAACAGAAAGTTAACGTTTGGTCCCTGTTCTTGCCGAAGATAGCTCAAACTTATTTAATGAAACTTAACTTCAGTAAATGGACTGTAATATTAACAATAACAAATTTATTTTAACAAAACAACGTTATTGAATACTAGCACACGCATGTGCTTTAGTTACCTATGTAACTTAGCTAAGAGCGAGCAACCATATGCTCTTACATCAAGACAATCTGCATAGATACTAAGAGCAAAAAATAAGATTCCCTCTACTTGAACTGTTACTGTCAAAAATTCTTCGTAGGTTAAGACTGAATTTCCTACTGTTCGTTTAAAATGAAATTTAAAGGATTTTACTCCTGCTTCCGATAGACCATTAAAATTTGGGGCTCTTGGGGGTATAAACTTCCATTGTACACCTTCCTCGGCTAGAAAATTAGCTAAAGTTTCATTCTGCTTTAGAAAAATACTCATTAATTTTTTAATTTCTGCATTTGCGCAAACAAAGTTTTTTGCATTGTCACTAAATATTTTTTCTGGTTTACCTCGTCGGGCAAAGAACCTCTTCAGACAAGCAATGAATGCTTCTGCGATTAAATCATTGACAATCTCTAGATGGATTGCCTTTGTTACCATACAAACAAAAATGCAAACATATATTTTATGATAGTTACCCTTGCGTTGCCCTTTGTACTTTATCAAAAATGGGCCGCAATAATCAATAGCACAACAATTAAATGTAAAGTTAATATTAATTCTCTCTTTAGGTAATTCTCCCATTAATTGTTGAGAAATTATTGGTTTTGCCTTAAAGCAAATTATGCAGTTTTGGACGATCTTTCTAGCTATATTCCTGCCATTAATGGGCCAATAAATTTGTCTAATAGAATTTAACAGTGATTGTGGACCATTATGAAAATCTTTTTCATGAAAATAAATAAATATAAGTTCAGTTAACTTATTCTTGGCAGGCAAAATAATGGGATGTCTTTGACTATAACTTAAATTTGAATTCTTTATCCTACCACCTACCCTTATCAGACCTTTTCCATCTAAGAAAGGGTCAAAATATTTTAACTTGCTCCTTGACGTTAGCTGTAGACCTTTCTGCAACAAAGAAATTTCTTCTGCAAAATACCTACCTTGGATATATTTAAGGAGTGTATTCCTTGAGAGCTCCATTTCATCTATGTTAATACTACCTGTTCGTTTATCACTTGGGTTCCTACAATTGTGAACAAATCTGAAAAGTAAACTAAGAATTCGTATTAGTTTCAAGAAATCATTAGTTATTTTTAGGCAGTCATCAAAAAATGAATCAGTTTTTAAAGTCAACAAGGAAGTAGTAACCGGTTTCAGTTCTGAAGAATAAAGCTCATCACTAAGTCCATTTTTATCTTGAAAATTGTCCTTGTTTAAAAAATCAGGACCTTTCCACCACAGCTTGTTAGATCCAAGAGTTGTAGCATCTGATCCTCTGGAAATGATGTTGGCTGGGTTCATTTCTGAAGACACATGTCCCCACTGATAGTTATAAGTAAGGTGCTGAATTTGTGAGACTCTATTACTCACAAAGGTTTTCAAAAAATGTGGTGATGTATTAATCCACGCTAAAGCAATGCTTGAATCTGACCAAAGCTTAACGTCATCAATTTTGAGTTTCAAAGCTTCTAAAACCTTTTGCATGAGTTTGGACAGGAGTAGACATGCTGATAGTTCTAATCTAGGAATAGTCATAGTCTTGATTGGTGCTACACGAGATTTACTGCAAAGAAGTTTACTACAATATTCACCAGGGCTTGTAATGCTTTGAAGATATATCACTGCACCAAATGCCTTCTCGGAGGCATCCGCAAATCCTTGTAAAATGAGCATTGAAAAACTCTCTTTTAAGATGCAACGAGGTACTTGAATATTTTCTATACTATGAAGAGTTTTAATGAATAAATTCCATTCATTGGCAATAGGTGGTGGTAACTGTTCCGCCCAATCTAGCTTAAGCAACCAAAGTGCTTGCATGAATATCTTTGCCTTGCTAATAATAGGACCGAGTAGGCCTAAAGGATCATATAATCGCGCTATCTGAGATAAAACATCTCTTTTCGTAACATCAGGCTTTTCATTAACAGTAACTTTATAGTGAAATGTATCCTTCTTATTATTCCACAACATACCTAACGTCTTCACAGATGTATTACTATTGCGATCAAATGAAAAATTCTGTAAATCGGAGTTCTGCGAATCAAAACTAGAACGCCACTTGTGTAGCTTCATTCCTCCTCTTTGGAGCAATTTTGTCAAATCTTGCTGGAGCTTGATGCATTCTTTCAAATTCGAAGATCCCGTAAGGCAGTCGTCTACATAAAAATCTTCCAAGACCACTTTCGATGCTACAGGAAAATAATTTTCTTCATCCTTCGCTAACTGTTGAAGCGTCCTTTGTGCCAAATATGGAGCACATGCTGTGCCATAAGTTACCGTTTTGAGTCTGTATATTTCTATAGGCTTATCTTCATCTTCTTTCCAAAGTATTTTTTGATATTTCGTCTGCGATGGCAATATTTCAATTTGTCGAAACATCTTCTCGATATCGGCAGTAAATGCATAAATGTGTTTTCTAAACCGTATCATGATGGAAAAAAGTTCCTCTTGAATCATTCCACCTTTACATAATATGTCGTTCAATGAACAACCATTAGTAGTTTTGGCACTCGCGTCGAACACGACGCGTAATTTTGTTGTTTTACTATCAGGTTTCAGCACGCCATGATGAGGAAGAAAATATCCTCCTTCAGTTTCAGAATAGTCTTCCATCTTTTCCATATGATTTAATGATTCATATTCCCTTAAAAATGAAACATAAAGTTCTTTCATTACAGAATCATTTGACAAACGTTTCCACAATTGATTCAGTCTTTTTTCAGCGATTTCTTTTGAATCCCCTAATTGTATGTTTTCACCAATATCTGGCTTGAACGGCATTTTAACCACATATCTTCCATCCGCATGTCGGTAAAATGAGTTTTCAAAAAGTTCATTGCAGTAATTTAACTCAGAATTAACAGTAGGTTTAGTTTCATTTACTTCTTCAACTTCCCAAAATGATTTTACTAAGTTATTTAACGAATTAATCTCTGTTGACAAAAAACAATAATTTAAGTCATAATTTTTTACATTTGGAATTCTAATGCTTCCAGAAACTAAAAAGCCGAAGCAGCTGTTTTGAAGAAATAACTCATTATCTTCTAAACGTATTTTATCTGTTTTTAAAAATTCAAAAAATAATTCCGCTCCTAATAATAGGTCTACCTTTTTTGCCTTGAAAAATTCGTCATCAGCTAACTTTATTCCGTTCGGAATATTTAGTTGCGAAATATCAATAGATTTCGATGGCGTCATGTCAGTTATTTTGGGAACAACTAATAACTCTATTTCCCATTCATTTTCTTTTTCTAAGTTCGATAAACGCGTCTTTATTTGAGATTTAACGTTCAAAGTAGTGTTGCCTATTCCAGTAATTGGAATAAATACTCGTTCTTTTTTTATTCCTAATGAGTTCATAACACTAACAGTACAAAAATTAGAAGTCGAAGCAGAGTCAAGCACGGCTCTAAAAGGAATTCGTTCATCATAAACATCGCGAAGATAAACAATCGCTGTATTTATTAACACAAATTTAGACTTATTTGCAGCTGCCATCAAAGTTGTGTGGGTGGGAGAGGGGCAGTCCTCTTTCACATTCACTGACGAAATATTCAAGGTCAACTCTTTTTCCTTCGATGATTGATTTGGTTTTTCGTCACCTTTATGCAACAGCGTATGATGTGTGTCTCTCTTACAGACATAACAACTGAATTTAGCTTTACACTGCGATAATAAGTGCGATGGAGAAAGACATTTAATGCATAGTTTATATTCTTTAACAAAATCATACCTCTCAGAAACAGAAATGCTCTTAAATTTCGAACAATGATAAATTGGGTGTGATTCTTTACACATAATACATTTTTGAAAAGGGTTTGTTTTAGTTACCAAAGATTTTGAATTTTTAGAGCGACTTAATTGATTTGATACTTTAGTAGCATAGCTCTGCTTAGGAAAACTACTTTTGTTTATTTCTTCAAGAATGCGAATTCTTTCTTCGAGAAATTCTAAAAATTCATCAAGTTTGGGAATTTCATTTGATTTTACGTTTAGTTCAAATGCTTTTCTAGATTCTCTATCTAATTTATGCAATAAGATATTTAATATCAAAACATCAGATAAATTATTTCTATCAAATTCTAATACACTTAAAGATCTCAAACATCTTTTAACATTATCTACCAGTGATCTCAATTGAGAAGGTGAGTCATTTATTTTTTCAAAGTTCAACAAATTATTAATAAAAGCATCAACTACTGCTCTTTTGTTTTCATATCTGCTTTCAAGTGCAGAAAATAGCGACTCAAATGTATCCTGACATGATTCTAACATTTTTGCTTCACCTTTAAGTGATGCTTTCAAATAAAACAGTTTCTCAGTATCATTTAAATCATTGTTATTACCAATCATAGACATAAATTGTACTTTAAAATTCTTAAAATCTTCATATTTACCATAAAATTGAGGAAGAGGTAAATCAGGCAGTTTAAATTTTGATTTAGTAACAGTTTTGTTTTCAAATTTGTCTTTATTATTTGTTTCACAATTAGAAAGAAAAATTCTAAATCTTACTTCGAACTCTTCGACTTTTTCTTCCAATTCTTGTGTAAGGCTTAGATCATCTTTCAAATCAATTTCCTCTGGCAAATTGGTGTATTCCACTATGAGTTGTTTAACCCGAAATTTTAATTCCAATAAAGCATCCAATTTAGTCTTCATAATGACATCATGGTTGAGTTTATTCTCCTCCCTTTTATATTCATCAAGGAATTTTATCAAAGTTCCGAGTTTCGCTTTCAGTACGCCGCGTTGACGATTCAATGAAACAATATTAGCAGCCATATTCTTCTCACGCTCGACGTACCAAACTGTTCTTGCCGAAGATAGCTCAAACTTATTTAATGAAACTTAACTTCAGTAAATGGACTGTAATATTAACAATAACAAATTAATTTTAACAAAACAACGTTATTGAATATTAGCACACGCATGTGCTTTAGTTACCTATGTAACTTAGCTAAGAGCGAGCAACCATATGCTCTTACATCAAGACAATCTGCATAGATACTAATGATCAAAAAAGGAATAACTTTAGGGAATAACTTATTTAACCAAACTGTGCTTGGCGTAAAACAACGCTGCCAAGCAATGCTCTTTTCAGACACCGAACAGTCCCACTGCGCAAAAAGGCACTGAAGCAGGAGCACCAACTGACTTAATTCACTATTCTACTAAGAGTTTCAAATTTAAACAAATGGCCGCCTCATTAGGCTTAGAGCCATTTTTATATTGTTGATATTTCTGCAATATTTCGTGCAGATTAAGTAAGGCATAAAGCACCTTAACCAGAACATAGTTAAATCAATTTTAAAGCAAACATTGTCCAGTTAACCAACATATACGAATAAAAACACACAACTCACCGATCCGGGTAAGAAAGTGGATATATATATATATATATATATATGTGTGTGTGTATGCATGTATCTTTGTATGTATGTTTGTATGATACACTGATACGTTAGTATGTTTGTTGTATGTTTGGTGAAGCCGATTTCAACAGAAAAGGAAGGTGCACAGCTGCATGTTATAGCAGTCGCATATACAAAATTTCAACGTTTCTACGGCTGATCCTTTTTGAGTTATGAAAGATACATACACATGTACGGACGTACGTAGACACGTAAGGAAAAAATCCTACATTATAATGCGTCTGGAAAAAGTATTCCTTTATTCTGTCCGTACGTACAGAAGTCACGAAAACCATCATTCAAATGTATCCGAGGGTGGTCAAAATGGATATTTTCGTTGCAATATGATACCCGAAATTTCCCACGATTACAATACTTCCTTTACTTCGCACAATGAAGTAGAAAGAATAACTTAAATTGCTCAATCGTATAATTGATATCTATAAGCGATTTATTAAATGAAGAGGAATGTGTACGTAAATAGTTTTCATTATTCTTTACCCTTCAACGGTCGCAATTATTGAGCTACACATCAATGCTAGAAACTGGTTATAATAGATAAAGTGTATGAAATAATTTTAAACAACGAAGAACCGAACTGCACAAGTTTAGTCAAAATATGAAATTATTTCATTTATGGTTTTTCCAAGTACTTTTATCTAATATAAAAATTATTTATGAAAATATAAAAATGTAGTTCATAAAAAGACTTTATTTATATTTTTGGAAACAAGTTTTGCAAATATTACATCATACAAACACTGTATGAAAAAGGATTTTTCTTTGCTTTTAGAAATAAAGACAATGAAATTTATGCACGTTTAGTAAAATAAAAGTAACAAAAAATATACTTTCAAAGAAGAAGTAAAAATAATTTAATAATTGTACATGATTAATTATGCATTAAATCAGTTATTATTATGTATTGCACATATGTAAACATTATAACGACTGACTGAATTTTGCTTTTATGTATTTATGAACAAATAACTGCAATATCCAAAAAATAATACTGCTAAGAGTATATTACATAAAATATTGTATTAACAGATACAAGTTCTTTATGACTACTTTAGCAACGAAATATAGAACATCTAGCTAAATATTCACTTCGTACATAACAAAGAAGAAAACATTTACACAATACATTACTGTCCTCTGCATAAACATTAATGTATGTAATTTCATAAGAATTCCGACTTAGTTATTGAGTTAATTAAATCTCCATATTTGTTAGTAATTAATTAAACGCAAATAATAAAACTTCCTGAATGTAATTACAGTGCTTTAAACAGAAATTTCTAGCACAAATAAATTAACTAATTGTAGACTTTAATGTTTTCATATCATTAATAATTTGTCGCTATAGTCTAACATAATTAATATAATTGTATCGTAACAGAAAAAAATTTTCCTAAATAAATATTAATGTCAATTAAAATTTGAAACGAAGACATTAGCTTAGTAAATCCCTTTAGGGAATAAAATCTATTCTTCTCACTGTAATAATAAATTTTTGTCAGCGTTATACACATATTATGAATAATTATAAGTTGTATATACTTTCTAATTTCGAATGTCTTAATTGTTAATCTCGATTAATATAATTGTTGCAATCATAAACAACTGATTTTTATAACATGAAATAAAAAATAAGTTTAATTAAAATGGAAGTAAACAATAGTTCGTTTTAAGACAGTAAAGTAAAATTTTTAAATCTAATAGTTTGCTTACAGTGATAAAATCGTATTATCGTGGGACTAAAGCATTAATTATATACACCTGATGGCAATTTCATACATTGCTTAGCAAATATAAAACGAGATACTTATGGAAGAAATTGCTCCTAAAGCATAAATTTTAAAATTATAACTTATATTATATAGATTTAGATAATTTTTAGCTATAAGTTTCAAAAATAAGCTATTACTAAAATGTAAAATATATATAGGTATATATATTATAATAAAACTAATCTTTCAGAATTTTGATTTGTACTATGAAATTTTAAATTTAATTAAATGAATTTCCAATATTAATTTTGCATGAGTTTTAAACATATTGTTACGAATTTCACATTTATTTAGAATTGCAATTAAAATTACTTTATATTTCCAGTGCAACGCAGACGATTTTTGAAGAGAAAGCTACGTCAAAAAAGTAATAAAAAAAATAAAAGAGCGCATGCATTTAATGTTTGATAAAAAAATATCTCGTAATTACTGTTGCCATCCAGAAAAATCTAGAAAAATCGAAATCGTTCTAGTGATAATTAAAAAAGCTTATAAAAGCTGAATTGAAACATCTCATCTCAGTTGTTGTTGTAGTTGTAGCTGTAAAAAGCGAACTGCTGTTTGTTTACTTAATGCTGTTATTGATTGTAGTGATTTCGCTCTGAGATAGAATTATTTTATCTGTTTTGAACTGAGTTTTTGCTAAACGTTTGAGATATTGTGATATTGTGCGAATATTTGTGAAGAAATATTTCAGCATTTTGATTTATTTTTTGTAGAAAGAATAAATTTCTGTTAACTTTTTACGACTTGTGCGTCCATAACGAACCTGTACGCACGCAACAATATTTATTGAAACGGAATATAACAACAGAAGTAAAAAACATTGATGCTGCCAGCACATGACTTCCTGCCAATTTCATGATTTAAACAGCAACGAGCTTTATTAGATGTACAGATCTGTGACTTAACAACTCCATCTACAGTGTTAAATGGTCCCATATTTTTTTCTCAATTTATGATATCAGTGATCAGTTTTCTTAATAAGACGACCAACTCTTTCATTTGTATTCATATGCGTTTTCTTTGCACTCGCGGTGTTACCTTTATTTATTAAATATCATGTTCTTCGCACTTAAACCATAAAATTCAGTTCAACAGCAATATCGCAAAATAATTTTAAATTGAGCATATCTTTAGAATTTCCGATACACAATCTCGCGAGCTGGAGATAAAAAAAATTTTTCGTACAGTTTTGCCATTGCTCGCTTTCAAATCCGTCAGTTTCTTAATCAAAAATTTGTTAGTGTTACAAAACATGAAATCGATAATAAAACAAATTTCAAATTCCAAATTTGGGCTTCCAGATGCTCGTATTTGGATGAATAGGTACCGTTGCTTTATCACAATGCGAAAAAGAAAAATATATTTATGCAGATTGTTCATTATTTAATTTCTTTAAATATAACACAGAGCGATAATATTTGGTAGCAACAGTTTGAAAAGTGATACTGACATTTGCAGTGAATCGACAAAAAATGCCAAAACGACATTAATATCCCTTCTGAGGTAACGCCTCCTTTGGGCTAAAAAAAAGAAAGAAAGAAAATCTGAAAGTTATCAGATTTTATATTACGACCGACAAGGCATTTTGTTAACGTTTTCTGTGATAACTCTATTTATTAAACTGCATGTTCTTTGCACTTAAAACGCTAAAAATTCAATTCAACAGCAATATCACAAAATATTAAAGAACAGCAAAACAGCGTATCTTAGAACTTCCGATACACAGTCTCGCGCGCAGAAGATAAAAATGTTGTTTTTCCCGTACAGTGTTGCCATTGCTCGGTTTGAAATTGGTGAGTTTGTTAATCAAAAAATCGTTAAAGTTTTGGGAAATTTGAAAGAAATAATAAAACAAATTTAAAATTCATAATTCGGGATTTCAAGTGCCCATGTTCGATTGGAAGACTAGTTATTCAAAATTTGATGGCTCTAGATACTGTTGTTTTTTCACAATGCGAGAAACATTCATGCATTCCTACAGATTCTTCATTATTTAGTTTCTTTAAATATAATACAGGGCGATAATATTTGGTGGCAACAATTTTGAAGTTAATAGCTCTTCTGGGCTAACGCCCTTTGAGCTAAAAAAATCGTAAAATCTTTAAAAGGAGCGTTTTCTGCAGGAATCCTAACAGAGCGTTAACGGTTTCCATATATTTCTTATATCATCGCTACATCTTTTATATTTGTTATATTATTTCTTTAAAAATAATACCTAGCGATAACATTTGATAGTAGCGCCTTTTTATAAAATTGAAGATTGAGGCTAATATATTTAAATGCATTAGGTTAATATTTATACGAGTTCTAAATGTCAAATTTGAAAAGTTTTGAATTATCTCATGAGATATTTATAATATACTTTTTTACTAAAGTCCGTCCAGAGCTTCAAGTAAAGTATTACTGCCGGCATTTCAATTTTAGCCTAAATTTCATATGTTGTTCCTATTCATTTAAAAATTTGGAAAATTTTGTATTATATATTAATATAATTTTTTATTAAAAACTGTTAAGGACTTCAAGTAAAGTACGACTTCCGGTTGTCCGTCAAAGCTTGTTATGGATTTCCTGTTAAGTACCACTTCCAAATTCAAATGACGTGAATGTAGAAAGCTTAAACTCTGAAAAACAGAAATTTTTGGAGGTTTCGTATAAGAATTATCATGGACAAAAAATTCCTCACACACGTAAACATTCTAAAATCGTAAAAATATATCTTGGGGCCCTAATACATGCTTATTAACTGAAAACGCACTGTGGACTTTTGAACCGGAAACATTACTTTCCTTATATATATAACTTGCCTGGAGGGGAAAATAAATTCACTTTATTATAAAAATATTTTAATGCTTTTTTCATATAATCTGAAACAAAGCAAATAGCTCACAGTTAATAATTTCCAGAAAATGTATTTTATATTTTTATTTATTAGAAATTTATTATTATCTAATATTATTATTTTATTTATTAGAAATACATAAAAGATAATTTCTTTTATTATGTTATTCTCAACTATTATAAGTTTTTTCAATTCTTCTCGTTATTTTTCATATTGATACGATGTGTGGGTAATAATCTAAGAAAAGAAGTTTAACAATAAATCGATACTAAAATATTTTTAATTTAATCGTAGGATTAATACAAAACGAACTTGAATGAAACAATGGCTATGGCCTTACGTTATGAGCACAATTCAATAAAATTCTTTGATAATACACATAATTCCTTTTTTCGATAGTATTCTTCAAACTTCTATCCTTATTTCACTTGTTATGGCATACAAACAAATAAGAAAAATTTCAAAACGAGTTCAAAATATGTTTATGATAAATTACTACAAATTTTAATGACTGCTTACCACGTCGTGAGAGATTTTAAACATAGAAACCTCTTTCATTATTGGAATCATAAAATTCAAAATCTAAAATAATCAGTAACATAAAATACAGGAGATCCTCAACCATCCGAGTCTGGCATTATCGAGGATAATTGATTTTCGGATTTAAAATAATATTAAGTCAAATAAATCATTTATTCACGAGTAAAACAGTACTTATATTAGTTAAATACAAATTTCTTTTATTTCACTTTGATATTAAACTGCGCGTTTCAGCAAAATGTACAGGAAAATACTATTGTGAATTTTCTTACATCAAACACACTTACTGTTAAAAACGGAGGGGGAGGTGTGCAAAAGGAGCTAAATGGAAGAAGCCGGATAAAAGAGAGAAGTAATTATTACAAAAATACAAATACAGAAATTATGTAAAATTAATACAAAATGGTGACTGTATAAGAATTATTGAACAATACTGATTATCACTAGAGATATCCAAGATCCAAAAACTAAATTATGAACTACTACAGAAATAAAGATTTCAATATTTAAAAGAATTACAATCAATATATACGTATATATTTAATTTCCACATTTCCTGATGTACTCGATAACGAATCGAAACACATTTTAAAGAGTTCAGCTACTACAGAAACAGTGACTTTCACTAAGAGTCCAAATAAATTTTAAAGAATTTAAGAATTAATGAAACAGGGACTGGAATACTTGAAATACTTTCACGTAACATATATGTACGTAACTTCCAGACGTTTCCTGAAATATTCAGTAAGAGTCTAAATAAGTTTTTAAAGAATTCAAATACTGCAGAAACAGCGACTAAAATTTGAAAGAATTTCATTCAACATACATGTACTTAATTCCAAGACATTTCCTGAAAATTTCGATAACGATTCCAAATAAGTTGTAAAGAGTTCGGATAGCATACCGTTCGGATAACAACTGCTCAGATAATTGTCGCTCTAAAGACCATAAAGTATCTTATGATTTTGAAGAATTTAAGTTAAATTAATTTCTCCTTAAGAAATCCAATTTCTCTTCAATAAAATAATGGAGAAATTCAAATGAATTCAGCTCCGATTTTAATGAATTAACGAATTACAAACGGAGGATATATACTGAAAATAATTAAAGCCTTTGAATGCTTTA
>KK120163.1:0-18919 GCA_000611955.2 Stegodyphus mimosarum | reverse complement strand
GAATGCTTGAGGGAAAGAAGGCAAAAATATAGAATGAAGAATACACAAAAAAGTTGCTTTTTAAATACCTGCCATGTAAAAGATGTGTTTTCACACTATGCCGTGCAGAAGAGAATTCGTAGACAACTTCCTCGCTTGATACAAACAGCAATTAAATGTGAAGCATCCTCTATCTTAGCTTGGCTTTTTCTAAAACCCATCCCAACTGATTCAGAAAACATCACACTGCATTTTACATTCGAGTTGTTAATGAAACCTAACACAGCAATGGTCACAGCTACGTAATCTTGACTGTCGTTAACAAAGCACATGCAAGGTCACATATTGTACTCAGCTCAAATACAATGCAGTGTTGCATATCAAATAAAAATATATATTAATTGGTTACTTCCTGGAATTTTCTATAGATATCCTGCATGGTCTGCAGATTGCTTCCAACTGACCGAATTCTTAAACAATTCGAAGTAAAAATATAACCACTCATTCGCTTCCATTAAAAATAGTGTTTTAAAGATTTCTGTGCACGGTTGAGCTTCCGTGAGCTAGTTACTGGAAGTCATATGCGTGGCTATACCTCATCAAAATTAAATAAATAATCAAATTCGTGTTATAAAAATAGCAATAATAAACAATTAACTAAGCAAATTAGTCGTATATATTCCTCCGTAATTTATAGAAAATACTATGACAAACGTCTGTTATCAACATTGGAAATGCCAACACCGAACTTGTAGCACACAGCTGCACAAATTATCAGAAAAAATGTTTGAAATCCATGAATAATAAATAAATAAATAAACCCGAAACATTAAAATATTCAGATTACACTCTAACAGCTGGAAAAAAGAAATCATAATTATAATTTTTTAAACATTCAAAAATTAAAAGCACTCTTCTTTTGTTGCCAACTCATAAACTAAATCTTTGTTGTTGAACAAATCTTAAAAAAAAATATTTCAAATGAGGAGCTCGGGCATTTGATTTTAGCATTAGTTTTTAACATAATATTAAAACAGAGGAACTTCTGAACAAAATTTAAAAAAGAGTTGCATAGTCAAACTTCGTTGTAAGATTCCCCATGCGTTTAAAACGTCATATTATATCGTTCTAATATTCGTGTTTATAACACACTAGCGGAAGTATCCGATGTCAGTTAATTTAGATTGAGAGTAATGTATCTAACAGCAGAGAGAACCATATTGCTGCAATTCTTCTCTAATAACGATGCAAAAAATACGATTCATAGTCATACATTTTTCAGTCTGATGCGATAGGGAACCCACATAAAAAATATCGATAGCTAAATAAACTATATCAGCAACAATAACTAAAAATAAACTTATATCAGCAACAATAACTAAAAATAAACTTATATCAGCAACAATGGCACGCTGGTTTTAATGATTTTCGTCTTTCGAATCAATTGATTGTAAAATCTTAAGTTCCATCCAATATTTTACCTACATTCAGTTTCAGTCGATTAAATGTGGCAAACTGATCAGAAATCAATAACGCGAACAAACAAACACACAATCAAGCATTCTTCTTTACACAGAGAGATTTTGTAAAACCTACATATTTTTGAATAACAAACTCTACGATTTGAAAGCTAGCAGTAGCAACACTTGTCAAAATAAAGCATTCGTATTTCCAACGCGCGAAAATTAGTGTCAAAAATGAGTGCGAAAATGAGTGTTTTTAGAGTTTTTAATTAATATCTCGGTTGATTAAAGTCACACGAAGATGAGAATAGTCGAAATGGCTTCCCAAGAAGTTTTGGAATCGGGACTAATGTATTTAATGTTTGGAAATCCTATTTTTATTTCATTGTAAAACTTAGACATTTTTCATTAATCAACTCTACGATTTGAAAGCCAGCAGTGGCAACAATTCTCGAAATAAAACAAAATTTTATTTCCAGCGTGCGAGACTGTTGCCACTCTGAAAAATAAGGGCAAAAATTAGCGTTTTAAGAGTTTTTAATTAATACCTCTAGTTTTAGCTATTTGGATTTTAGAAAAAAGTGGACATCGAGATTTTCCAGGACCCACAAAAAAATTGTGAAAGTTTGGTGACGATAGCTATAGCAGTGATTGAGTTATTAGCGAACAAACAAACAGACTTTCTTCGCTATAGATAAAGATAGTAACAAATTTAGCTAATTGATTTACAGGTAAAATATCATAAATTGATTTATAGATAAATCTATAGACAAAACAACTGATTTACAGGTAATAAATGCTGATAAATATTTGTTGTTTAAAAAGAAGATAGTGATATCAGGAAAAACAAGGCAGTCTAATACATCAGGTATTTTGCGCTTTGTAAAAGGACTTTCCAACTACAATATGTATTTATACTGAACTGCATTTCAAAGCTCTTAATATATTAGGCAGAGTAGTTTAGGTTTGAAAGAGAAAGAAGAACTGTTATCCTTCTGTCAAGGATTTCTTCAAATAGTGATTTCAAATATTCTGTATGTAATATAAATGTAATGTCCCTATTTATTTAAATTTTAACTATTTGAGTTATATGGTAAATGTTTAAAATTACAAATTGATTATTTATTTAAAAATGTATTTTTCTAACTGTGTTATTGCATTATTTAGTAATTAGATTATTCTTAACTATTCTGTATCCTAATTATCTTATTTTACAACACGTTTTGCCGCATTCATTTGTGGATTGGTCTTTTGGAATAAGACACCTGATAAAAAGTTTTCAATCTGTTTTTATAGTAGTAATTAATTTTTATGAGAGGGGTAGTCGAGGGTGTTGAGAAATCGCTAAGTCTTATTAATTTATTGTAGTTACGCTCTTTTTATTTGAAGAATTTTGTTTTCCTGAAGAATCCTGTCTGCGTGCAGCAGTTATTGAAGGCTAAGCTGCCTTACAATACTCTTGTTTAGCATCTACGGCCCTAATTATGTGAAACTTAAGGTAATAGGCGTAATTATTCTAGTTCGGAAATATTTATAGATGAGAAATTATAACTACAGTGATTTATAACGAACCACAAAATACTAACAGAAATGCTGTGAGTTAACCCATCTTACAATAATTTTGCGATATTATGGAGGACATTGTATACAAGAAAATGAACTAGAAATTTTACTCAACGTATTATAGAGCAAAGTATAACAATTTCTTCCAAAAAAGGCCACTCAAATGTACTTTAAATGAAATAAAAAGAACGTAAGGAATATCAACTATGTACATGATTAGAAAATACGTTAAAAATTAAAGTTAATAAGAAGTGAATTTATTATCTTAAATTTTTTTTAATTGATTTTTTAATTAATTTCGGGATTTTTAATTAATACAATTAAATTTTGAAAAAAACATCTTACGTCAGATCAAATGTGCAAACTGGCTACGAGTCAGGTTACGTGTAAGACCTGTTATTAAACTTTCGCACAGTGGTTACACTTGCCAAGTCGCGTGAATGATATATGTGTTACTGTGAAAGACCGAAATTGGAGAATGTCCACTTTCACCGGAGAATGTTAACATTCACCAAATACGTCGGTGAAAGATCGAATATAACATTGCATTCTTGTACATTCGGACCCTCACCGGCGTATGTCGACAATCACAGATATGCTCTGGTGTAGGTCGAAAAGAGAAGAGTAGACAAAGAGACGACTGGTTGTTTCCCAAAAATGCAGTTGTAAAAAGCAAGATTCTCTTGTGCAATTCAAAGATTCTTAATAGTTTAAGTTGTTGCAATAAATAAGATTTGAAACATATAATTTAGTAAGTTTTTATTACTATTATTTTATTTTCTCATTTAGAACGTACTGTATAATTAAGTAAGTTTTTAACTTCTATTATTTTGCTTTCTCATTTTGAATGTACTATGTGTTTTAAGTTCTTATGTTATTAAAATCTTATTTTAAATCTCAAGTGCGTTTTTTTGCGACTGAATTACGGAGAAGAAAATATAATATGTTGAACATTCACCATTAGTAGATGGTGAATTTCGACATTTACTGGTGTAAGTCAGGAATAAGAAAGAGTATTTGAAAAATATTTCGGACATACACCAAGCGACTATGTGAATGTTGACATTCACCGGTGAAAGTCCACATTCTCCAGAATTCGGTGTTTCACCGTAACATATGATAGAATAGCATAGTAACATACGAGGTTTCTTTTAAACACGAGGCAGGGTACATATATGAGTTTTTTTCCTTCTTTCTCTCTTTTTTTTTCTGTCGACCTTCACTAAAATATAAATTAGTATTAATTTTAAAAAAAAGCAAAGTTACAATTTACAGAAAATAGTGTGGCAACTATTTCAGTACTTTGCATTTTAGTCCGCAAAATTAGTTTTAAGTAAGTAATTTTAGCTCGTAAAGCAGACCATTCATCCAGCAGACTTGCATTTTGGTGACTAAATTTTGCTTACATTTAAAACGTAGAATACCCATTAGCTACATCGAGTTAAAAGATTGAAAGTACGTAGATTATGCGTTTCTAAAATTCAGAGTGTTGAGGTCACGACTGTTTGTTAAAGTTGTTAATAAACTATAAGCGTTATTCTAATAAAGATTTTAGATGAATTTCCCCTTCAATTCTGCGCACTTTAGATTTTCTGTACAGATACAAAGAAAACGACTTTTCGGAACAAAAAAGGGTCAAATAAGTACCATTAGATAATCAATTATATTTAATCTTTATAAACACAACGTAATGTAATGTAATATTATGTAACGAAATAGTCATCCAAATACTTCATGAAAAAAAAAGACTTCATGAAAGAAGTTTTTTACGTCAATAAAATTTTAAATTGACAACTTGAAAAGCCTGAAAGAGATTTTTATTCTTTACGAATAGTCACCACATTAGAAACAAAATGTAATTAGTGATTATAAGATGTTTACAAAATACTAAAATTTTCCTACTAAACTGGAGAAAAAATTTATTGAATTTCTTACAGCTATGAATGCTTTTGAATGATTTATAATAATACATTGAACATTAGTAAATATTCTTGAATTATTTATAAACGTAATATTAAATTATAAACATAATATTGAATTAGTTATAACATTTGATAAACAGTTAAAAATATTTATGAAATTTGTATCTGATTTCATGTTGTTATTTAAAAGTTGAGAAATAAGTTTTCAAATGAATGATGTTTTTTTTAAATTAAATTGTATTTAAATTAAAATTCCGTAATAAATATTGCATCTAAATTCATACATTTAATTTTTAAAATAAGAGAATGTTTTTAATAACTGAAGATATAACTTCGAAATGTTCTTCCAGAATACTTGCTAGATTTTACATAAAATTTAAAACTCGCATAAGTAAGAGCTTTTCCAGACTAGATTAATATTATTGGCATCTACTAAATAGAACATAAATAAGTATTCACATATAGCCTTTTAAAATGAAATTAAGCTGGTAATTTATAAATCGAAAACAAATCTTACTTAAAGCAAGAAGCTCTAAATTAATGGCACTGAATAAAATTTAACTAGGTTTTTTGTATGTTTCGGAAATTCATCTAAAGCAACTAATTTAAACTTTTATATGAGAAATATGCAAACAAGAACGTATATTTTCCGAAATTTTCTTCGTTTTCATTTTTAGGATTTTCAGTAAGTGTTTATCACATAGTTTCGGTTGATATGTATATGAATCGCATGTAAATATTCTTCTCCAAGTTGAATTCAAATTACATCATTCAAAAGCAGACGAGCGTGATATATTACACTACTTCAGAGAATTGAACGATTCGCAAACAAAGCATGCAAACTTTTGAAGATAATCAAATTCAGTATAAAATTCTTTAACCTCGGGCGGTAATTCAATACATTCTTGGATAATTTTGATTAGCATGTACATGGTAAGCGGTAAAATAAAGCGCAAGCTCATATGATAATAAGCTTCAAATTACGGTGAAAGGAATGGCTTCAGAAATTAGATTTGAATTAAACAATGTATTGTAACAATTCCACTAAAAAAGAATTCAATAAATTAAAAATAAATTGTTTCGCGATCTGATTAAAACTTGAACAAATGCTTTATTAATATTTTAAGAAATATATCTCAAAGTTTCGTAGTAAATAAATGAATGTTAAAAATTAAAATATATATATTTAATATTTTAGAACATGTAACGCAATAATTTCAGTAAATCTTTCAGCAATTCAGTTTCGATTTAATTAGAAATACTTAAAAAAATAATTACACATGTATTTACGAATTCTTTTTAAGTTCTCACCATAGATTTTTGTGTATAAATCGAAATATTTCACTAAATGTCTTTTTATTGAAGTTTACGGTTCGGTTCATATACGAAGTCTAAATGTCTTACGTATAATTCAATCATAAGTTATATTATGGTTTAAACTTAATATACTTATTATTTCAAAGGGGCAGTTTGTCTAGAAGGAATGCTAATTTCGTTTTGGCATTTTGCGTTGATTCACTACAAGCGTCGTTTCATTTTTCAAATTGTTGCCATCAAATATTATCGCTCTGTATTATATTTAAAGAAATTAAATAATAAAGATTCTGCATAAATGTATGTATGTTTCTGGCATTGTGGTAAAACAGCGGTACCTAGAACCGTCAAAATTTGAATATTAAACGTTTCCACCCGAATATGGACATTTAGAAGCTCAAATTTGGAATTTGTTTTATTATAGATTTCATATTTTGTAAACCTTTAACGAATTTTTGATTAACAAACTCAAGGATTTCAAAGAGAGCAATGGCAACGTTGTATAGAAAAAACATTTTTACCTCCAGCGCGGGAGACTGTATTTCAGAAATTCTAAAGATATGCTCATTTTTAAATTATCTTGCGATATTGCTCTTGAACTGAATTTTATGCTTTAAGTGTGAAGAACATGATATTTAATAAATAAAGGTAACACACAAAATGTTAAAAAACGCCCCTTGACGCAATATAAAATCTGAAACCTTTCAGATTTTTTTTCTTTTTTTGTAATTTTATTTTATGATTTTATACATGAATCACATTTTTCAATATCGATAGCCAATTGCAATTCTACAATCTCGGCTATAGGCAAGTCCAAGAGGTGCCCGCTCTCTCAAATAATATCATCTTCAGCTCGGATTAAGAGTTTTGGGTTTAAACCTTGCAATTAATTTTTTTCTAGACATCTTCACAACATATTTAAAATGAAGTATTGCATTTGACTCATAAAAACGAAGTGCAACTCAGAGAAAGGAAATCTAGTCATAGTTTGAGAATGCTTTTTGCAACTGAGAACTAAAATACAATTGTCCAAACGTCAAATAATGAGTATATCCGAAAACCAACAGAATTGAGAACTGGCGCTGAAAGCACCTTTCGATTCATAAAGCTCCTAACATTTATTTTCCGAATGGAAGAAGCCATCTTTACATGGTCTAACACATATAAGTTAAATGAGCAATTATTTTCACTTTTGATGCAATATATACATAAATATATAGGACGATTATAAATTTAGATTATATATGGATTCTCAATTTTGACTGAATTTTTGAAACAAAACATCTCCTACTAGCTTGTATACAAATAGACTTTCCTTAAGAAATATACCGTAATCTATTTTAAGACAAACAAATATTATACATATAAATATCATAATGCCCACCTAATCTCGAACTAACGCTGCAACAGGTTATTATGCCAGGAGGAGAATGGTGACATGCTGTCTGTGCCATTCTCACTACCCTAGTTTTAAACATACTGATAACAGCGAGGTTACTGTACTACAAGGTTTGCACCTTCCGACTAGAAACCTTTGAGCGTATGTCGTCAGTGCCTCATAATCTGCTCCGAAGCAACTACTGCCTTGGGCAACTAAATGTAATCGTGTCTTCATATCTCCCACTCTTACAAGTGACGGGACGTCATTGAACTCAAGCGTTAGAAATAGCCTAACGATCTATATACTACTTAGGATACTACTGATACACAGCTACTATGAACTGTGTGCAGGCAACCCTGCACTCTGTATTTTCACATCGTTCAGAATCGTCATCGTATCAAGGCAACCTTTCCAGTTTCCCAACAGGTGTTCGTCCTTTTCTGCGTTTGCAGTTCGAAGGAGGAGGACGGGCGTTTTCGCCCTGTTCCTTCTCTTACCGCCATGCTGATGCTGTGATGTTTGCTCTCTCCTGCTACCATTTTTTTACGCCATGCGGAATTTTTTGAACGTATTGCCATGTATATAGACGACATGGAGAATTGTAAGATTCCTTCAAAATACTGATTATTGAAGATAGCTGCTATATTTGTTTTTCTACTTGTAAGAGAGATAAACATGAATGATAACTTCTCTGAAGTTCTATTGCTTCGACCACGTGGTTCATCGGATAAATGATTGCGTTATCGAGTTTTACCATCATTTCAAGTAAATAATTATAGTCTCCGGCAGAACTAGCACTCTTCAAAAATGTTTCACGGATTTGAGTTCTCAGGACCTTTTTTCTAGACGGATGTTTACAGATTAATTTGTGTCGATTTTGTGTCTACAGTAGTGAGACCCTCTAACTCATGTCACGTATTAGGCCTTTTGTTTGTTTGTTTGTGTAGATCTGGTTAGGACAATTTATATTCATCAACGAGTATGGTTTTATTAATCTAGCTAATTCTTATTTGTGCTCCACTGATATTTATTCAAGAAAATAATCACACCTATAAAAAAGAAATAAAATTGATGTCACATGTGATATAGGTTGTCATCATCTGCATCTGGCATTTCTACTTCTGAGTAAGCTATTTAATTAATGTTCCTATGCTAGGTCACATATCTCATCTTCCATGCATAAGTTTATTTTATGGGTTATTACGGTCATAAGGCGATGTTAGCTAACCTTATAAGTGTAAAGTAATTCATCACATTTTAGTGTTCTTAGCTCATTATCACAGTCACACTTCATTTTAACATTTATTATCGTGATCTTCACAACAGCAAATTCTAACATTTGGTGCCGTGACCAGGATCAGAACCTGGGTTATTAAATTCTAACAAACTGCAACTTCGACACAAAATTAGAAAGAAATCACCTGAATGCATCGCGAAATGTTCAAACTGCGGTTTTATGACTGGATTGCGAAGGCAAGCAGATAGCACTTATATCTCCATGGCTAAGAATGGCGTACAGCTCCAAATAATGCATATTAAATTACAGTTTTGTTTCGATTATGTCAACATCACTTATCTGACATATGGGTTATCTGAATTCTTTAAAACGCTTTTTAGATAGATGTTATCGAATATTGCAGGAAACGCTGCAAAATAATTACAAATACATTACGCAAAATTCAACACATTTAAAAGATGATCAAATATTCTTCAAAATATTTCCTTATCTCTCGTCTTTTAGGTTTCGATTATTTACGTCTGATTTTTCCTGTAATCCGTAATCCCGCATTTATAAATCTTATACCAGCGCCTATCTCTTATTGCAGACTTACCGTTGATTTTACTTAGTCCTTGAGATTGAACAACAAAAGTATGTCCGTGAGTGCATTACTTCTAATTATGGCCCCTAAAAAAACTCGTGCTTACAATTTAAAAAAGAAGCTAAAAGTATTGTTGTTATGGCCTATCTCACTTGTCTGACAGTAACATCAGAACAAGCCCAAGAAATTCATCGTGGCAAGGAGTGCAAGATTGCGCCTGTAGTTGGCAGGAGCCTCGAGCACCATACAGGTGACAGTACGACTTTGCTTTTATGGAGTGCACTCCGGGAGGATGGGTCGGAGGTCTCCCACACCCCTCTTCCGCTACCACCAACCACTCGAGAGGACTTTCGGCTCGTCGCATATTTAGAGTGCCGCCATTCCGCAAGAAACTATACATTTTAAAACATCCATGCCTTCTCCGAGATTCGAACTCTGGCCCTGCGGTACGGCAGTCAGCGTCGGTAACCACTATCAATTTGGGCTGTAGGTAAAAGCATTTACTATCCTATACTTACTATGAATTTTAAAGGAAAATAAAAAAACAATTTTCTAATTCAGTACATTAACTACACATTTTATAGCGCAGAAAAAACAATGAAGCATGTATAAACTAATTCTTCAGCGTTTCGATGAGAAAAAAATTCATAGCAAAATAAAATATATAATGTTTGAAGACCTTGAATTTATATCTAGTTCAAACAAATGATGCAGCGTTAGTATTTAATTCTTTTTGTTAGGATATTTAGTTTTTAAAGAAGGAATCGATTATCTGAAATTAATTTGGAGTAACATGATAAAACTCTAGTAGGAACAAGTATAAAAAGTACTAAAATACCTATACTTTTCATTCTCAACGCGACACTTGAAGCAGAGTTAATAACATCATACAGTAAGTCAAACATCAAGAATTTATAAGAGAAACTCAGTCTCTTTTATTTTCTGTTTCTTATCAAAACGATCAGTTGTTTAACTCTCAAAAAAAAATCCTGTAAGTAATCAACGGCCGGAGGGGGGAGAAGAAATGCTTGGTTTTCGCAATTACGAAACACTCAACAGTTCACACAGGATGAAAAAAGTATTCTTAATACAAAGGTTTAAAAAGATAAGGTGAAATATACAGTTTTCAAATTAAGTAATTTCAAATAATTTTGAAATGCTGGTTAAAATTATGTATCCATTTCATGTAAAATCCGTGAAAAATTAGAGTTTATGAAGCAAACAAATGATAGTTTTGAGAATCTATTGTATTTCAGTGATCAGCTACACTGCTTCCATTAAGAAAATGAGTTATGATATTCATCTAACGATGGGTTGAAATACGAATTTATCGGAAGACTTGAGATACATCATTGAGTTTTACGGCTATTTAATTGGTCGCATTCCCTTCAGATTCATTTACAAAACAGATCATCTGCATCGTTATTATCGGTACCATTTCGGAATAATATCACGGTAATGTAGCATTCTGTTTTTAGTTTGTATTGTTGCGTGGATCTCTCACATTGCGAAACACTTGCATAACCGAGTAGCATTTAAATCTCCGGAATAACTTATAACAAATTATATAGTTACTATCTGGTCTCTTAATTTTAGACAAAATTGCGTTAGTTTAAATAGGTAAAATAGCGTGCGGTATGAAGTATATAAGGTATTTTCTCAATCCTTTTCGCATGCCTTCATGGTGTAATTGGAAGCATACTCGACGCGTATTCTAGAGTCCAGGGTCGAGTCACGGCGAAGATATGGCACATTTTTCATGTCTTCTGCTTCAAAATAACCCAATAACTCTACAGTGGCGCCTGAACGATGCCTGGTGGTGGACGATAATTCGTCACTAGGGTTTGGCGACTGAGTCCCCTAATTCCCAGTCGCCCCTTTAAAAGGGGAGTAAATAAGATATTATCTCTCTTCTTCCCGTATGCCATCGTGGTGTAATTGGAAGCATATTCGACGTGTATTCTAGAGGTCCAGAGTTTAAGTCTCGAAGAGGGCACTGCACACTTTTTACGTCATCTCTTCAAAAAAAATAGAAAGACTCTCCAAATAAAAAGTAAACTATTATAAAGATAAGAAACACAGCCTAGTAGTACAATGCATATTAACGTATTTATTCCCCATACTCTTGTTTCTGATTGTTATCAGAATATTTCAAGTGAATGATAATTTTATTATCATGTCAAACCGTCTATACACTACAGACACAGCGAACATTATCACATTTAATTCAGATATTTAAATCACTACCTTCTTCCTTTCAATTAAACATAACTGAATAGCTTAAGAATGGTAGCATCTTAAAAAAAATGTTTCCGCTGTCAGTATAAGCAAAGCGTTTTCTTAAGGAACTTTCTATAAAAATAAAATTTGTATCACAGATGGTGAAACGTCAAAAGAAATTCAAATCTTTGAAGAAAAAAACCATGACAGAGGGTGAAAAAAGAAAAATGGAAACCCATCTGAGAGCCACAAATAATTTAGCAAGAATATTCCATCCCAAAACCAACGCATACCTTCCCTCGATGCCTAATTGAGTTTTCAAATTCCTTCCGAAAGCTGTATCCGCATTTAATGGACGTTGCATGAAATTATTATGGCAATATTATTTACAGTTTGAACTGACATAAAGACCTTGGATGATGGTGGATTTTTAACATTTTATGCAGGATTTAAACGCATCCACTAGAAAAGTCTTGACTTTTGAGTCAATTTTATTTAAACACAACATCTCTGAAACAAAACAAAAAATATTTGGGGGAAAAAAAGCTCATAAAAGCCGCACACTTAATAAAACTTCATGAGCTGAAAGACCAATTTCCACAATTCCAAATCCACCGCTATAATGCTTAAAAGAAACAACGCGCTCGGAAAAAATACATAAAACAAGACGGGAAACATCGAACGAAAAATTACCAGTCTTAATAAAATTAATTGCCTTAAATTTGATGCGTTACGTTGTTGAAGCATGTAATTGGCAATAAATTCAGTTTTCAGCAATGCGCAATAAAAATAAATTAAATTTCCCCATAAACCGAAGCCTTCCCACTAAATTACAAGAGGATTCAGACTCCGGGATCAAGGGATATTTGGAGAAAGTTAAAGAGGAAAAAAAATAATCCCCAGCTAAAATAAAATTGCATGAAACGTTATTTTATAAGTCTTTCTGAACAGCGAAATCCGTCGAGTTGGTTCTGGTTCATAAAATGAGTGAATTACGATTTACAAAAACGGTTGTGGTTGACGCGCGCCCTATCCCTGCGATAAACGGGTTACTGCGATAATAGGGATAATTTAAGTGATTATCCTTATTATCGCAATAAGCCATTAAGTTACATCACTATCGTGCGAATGATTAAACGCTGAAACGAGATGGAGACACTGTGAATTATTTAAAAACAGGGTGTGGGGCATACCAAGATCTGTACTTCGCTTTTCTTTCTTTTAAACGAATAAATCTGCTTTCAAATAAATGAAGAAAAATGCATGTACGTGGTATATTATAATTTCCATACAACCTACTATGAAATGCTTTAATTCCAAATAAAACTTTACGCCGTTTTTTAAGACCTTTTCATATTTAATAATGCTTATAGACACATACACTGGCAAATGAATTAGAAACCTTTGAGATTTTCATTTGAATGAGTGCTAGGGATGAAGTATACAAATTTTTTTTCATGACGTGAGTTATACGTGGTTAAAATGCTGGTATAAGTAAGGTGTTAGAATGATTTTCACGATAATGAAGTAAAATGGGGAAAACGACATATCTTTCACCATTTGAAAAGGTGTCATTGTTGGTGTCCGTTTAGCAGGGGCCTCAAATTCAAAGACAGCAAACCTCACTGGGTTCTCAAAAGCAGACATATCAAAGGTTTTCAATAGTTGAAATCAGAACCCACAGCCCTTTTCTAGAAGACGTAACTGCGGTTTTTCAATAGTTTTTCAATAGATAACAAAATAATAACAGTTAACAAATAATAACAGTTTTTCAATAGAGTGACCGACGTCATCTCCGACAAATTGTACGGCAGAACAGGGATTCTACTGTGCTTCAACTGACACAGATCGTCAACCAAGGCTGTTCCCAACAGATTTTAGCTCGAACCATGTGCAGAAAATTGCGGAGAATGGGAAAGCACAGTCAGTTGCCTGTGAGAAAACCACTCATTTATGTCCGACGCGCAGGAATTTCTTTGCAGTGGTGTCGGGAAGAAGACAGCGGACATCTGAGGATTAGAAACGGGTAATGTGGTCGGATGAATCTCGCTACACCTTATTTTGCACTGATGGAATACGTCGAGTTTGGCGAGAATCTCAAGAAGCCATGAATTCATCTTGCCTTACTCGCACTGTTCAAGGGTCTGGTGGGAGTATCATGATGTGGGGCATGTTCTGCTAGTATAGAAGTTGTGCCCTGGTGTTCCTCGAGGGTAAACAAAAACCATGAGATACCTAGATGTACTGGTAGATCAAGTGTACCCTGCAATGTTGCATTTTTACTCTGATGGCGACGAATACTTTATGGACGATAATGCAATTATACATGGTGCCAGAAGCGTTCAAAATTAGTTCGCTGAACATCAGTCTGACTTCCAACACTTTCCCTGGCCACCGCATAGCCCGGATCGTAACCAAATAGAAAATGTGTGGGATATGATGGAAAGACCTATCTGACAGCACTCTCGTCTTCCATTTAATTTACCAAATCTATTCTCTAGACGTAAATGCACTCCAGAAGCATATAGACTAGATGCTCAAATGAATCAGGGAAGTTATCCGTGCAAAAAGTGGTTTAATGAAATATTGATCTTGGGTTTTTAATTCATTAGCTAGTTGTGTGTATATATTCATATTTTTATTTTAAACATAGATAAATAGGTAGATAGATTTAGAACTCTTAGCAATATAACTAAGCGTTCTTATAAATCTATCTTTATTATATGCGGCTTAAGTGCCTGTTTGTCGTCGATAGTTTATTGGTTGCTTGTGTACTAGCCAATGGGGTGAAGTTGCCATGGCATTCAAATAGTAAAATAAATTTTATCACAATAGTTATCATTCTTTTAATTAAATTATCATTGTATTAAAATATTTTTAATTCATACAATTGTTGCTTATTATGCATTTAACTATATTTACATATGAATTACCTAGAAACTTGCAAACGTTGAGAAATTAAAGGACACGAAACCAACTAAAGAATTGTCCGTAGTAGGTAGGTTTACCCAAACTCCTATGATAATTATCCTTTCGCGTGAAGAGTTTAAAATTTTGTTCGATTTTATTCCGATATTGTATTTTAAACTGAATTTTCAGCTGAACGCAAATTGAGCGTGTCAGAGGGAACGTGAACATTTGTTTGCATTAGCAATCATCTGTTTTTGAAATGGTTTACAACTGAACGCAAACTGAGCGTGTCAGGAGGAAGGTGAACATTTGTTTGCATTAGCAATCATCTATTTTACATAAAAACTACGTCTTAACGTAATTTCTTTTAAGAATGCCTCCTAGAAAATACAGGACTGAAGAGGAGAGAAAAGGAGCTAAAGCTGCACAAAAACGGCTTTCTCGACAAAAAGAAACCACTGAGCAAAGAAAGAAATGTACCGCCAGTGGTTTCCTTCATTGCACTCTGCTTTAAGCAATTAAGCAAGTAGAAGGGGGAAACGCCATGGGGCAGTAAGCAAAGGGGCGTCCTCACCGCCTGCCCTGGGTAATTCAGTTCGAATTAACACCTTTGCAAAATCATTTTAATTACGGTTTATAATATATAGAACACCGGTCATTTCGCATGACCGCCGGGTTTTCTAGTATATCATAGCCAGCAACATAATTAAAAATACCACATAAAAAAGGCTAAATAAAATTAAAAAGCGGAATGAACTTTCAATACAGCCAAATATTGTATTTCGCCAAAGCGGTCAGATACTTTCAATAAAGCTAAATATTGTATTTCGCTAAACTTAGGTTGGCAAGCGAATTTAAGGATCTCTTCTAGTACTACTTTTATTTTTCCTTCTTATTTAGCGCTATTTTTTTTTAAATTTTATTTCGTACGGATTCGTAATATAATGAATGCTGGCAGATCCGATGATTGATAAAATTTATTTCATGAAAAAACACTTCAGAGTTCTGGAACTTTTCATAGAAATACTCGTAGAGGTGTTGACAATAACGCAAAGTACAACCAGTAGTTATACTTCAAATTACTAAGAATATTAAACACAACGCAAGCAAAGCGCATCTAAAAGGCGAAGCTTTCAATACACTGAAGTCGTTTTGAACTAAGAATTCAGAACAACGACAGCAACTCAAAACTGCTACTTTTTTCGGTCTTACATAGTTTTTAATAGTTATTAGGTCTTATATAGTTTATATGCTTCTCGAAATTACTGGAAGGCATATGCGGCCCAGATACTGTTACAGCTAATAGAATGATCAATTACAGTTATTCAATTACAATACCTATTACGATGATACAGAGACCGAACCAAATTATCACTCAATTTGGCGACTTTTGGCTATTTTTAGCCAAATTTGGCGATAACAATTATTTGCCAAAATCGCTGCCAGCTTGGCGATTTCTCGCCAAATTAGCAAAATAAACATTTACTATAGACTTGCCCTTGCATTCTTATTTTTCCGCAGAGCATCATTTCTGTTAGCTTTTTATGTTAAATTATACAGAAAAATACAGCAATTTCACATATAGAGTTACTATAATTATCTATCTATGTACAAAATTTGTAACAACATATTTATAGAATAATTTACCTTTAATTCGATTTTAAAATATACATATGCAGAGATACAGAGTGCTTTAAAAAGTTTGCATTACTAATTACACCATAAAACTATTGGTCCCATACCAATGATCTTAATTTAGGAAAGAAAATAAACTCTAAAACTGTGGTCGCTTTCTTCATTTTTATATAAGAAAATGTGATTTTCCTAGGAGACATCAGGTGTCAAATTCTCATTAAGAGAAATATTTTTCTCGAATTACTCATAGTCATATAAGAACAGAAATGTTTCATCGCAAGAAAAACATTATACAGGTTATTCGTAATTTACATATAGAGAAGCACAGCATATATTGCTATAGCAAATTATGCTTTTGGCCGCCCAACCGGAACAGTGGTTAGCGACACTGTATGTCGTACCGAAAGGCCCAGATTTGAATCCCGGAGAAAGCATGCAGTTTTGTAAATATATAGTGTCTGTGCAGCATGGGGGTATTCACAACATGCAGCGAGCAGAATGTCCTCGGGAGAGGTTGATGGTAGGAGCCTAGGGTCTCCAACCAAGTCCTTAGGTTGGAGACCCTAGGCTCTATCCCCCCGGTGTGATCTCCATCAAAATTAGGGAGGAACTGAGAAAAGTAGAACTGTCACCTGCAGAGTGTTCAAGGGTCTTGCTAACGAAGGCACAATCTTGCACTCCTTGCCACGATGAATTTCGGAGCTTGTTCAGATGTTACTATAAGACAAGTGAGATAAGTCACAACAACATATGCTTTTCATACAAAAAGACTTAAATGTTTATATTCTTGTAACCCTTCACTTCAATAACTCTGCATACATTAACATTGGCTTTATATGCCCACATGTAAAAATGTTTAAAATCCTGTATCTTTTTAATTTAACACAATTCAACAACTATACTACCCTGAATTTTTTTTGGTGTGTGTGTGCTGCCAAAATAAAAGTAATGCTCTAGTTGGAATATGAATTCAAAACTTTCCAACGGTTCTAATGATATCAGGTATTAAATAAGTACAATTATTAAGAACTATAATAGATATGTAGTCTCTGAAGTATACCTGAAATGCTCTAGATGCATTTGCGATTGCCTAAATTATATTGATCTACACTTCGAGGGGGTATAATTCTGGGTATTATATTTCACATAACCACCTTTATTACCTATTTTTACTTCCAACTAAGATTATGAATGAAAAAATGCTTTCGAGCTATATAACTTAATATCTTCTCCATTCTACGAAATTCTTCGTAGGATAAGACATTTCATTTTGGTAACACTACCAGCAAACAGAGGGTTTGAAATAGATCACACGACTATTTCATGAATATTAATTGGCTCAAATCAAGTGAAGGAATTAATGAAATAAAGCAGGCTCGGTTATGTAACAACTTTAGCAAAACTAAAGAAGTTTACAATTTCATATTGATTCTGCAAGAAAAACGTATCTATGGAAAGTTCTTCTCCATAACTGATTTAATTAAACAAACACATAGAATTTCTCATGCAAATGAAAGTCCTCCAATAAATCATTACAAAATTCGTCAGGATCATTTATAAACACAGAAAATAATGGCTTAACTTAATTTTGAATTTCTAAAAGGATACCTTACGGGCAAAAAAAAGCATTAAAGTATTCCAATTACCATTTGAAGAAATTTTCAATTTCGTAATTTTACAGATAAAATATCCATGATTATGTCATTCTTTTTTTGTGGATGAGAATAGTTTAAATCACATAATTTTCATAATAATTTTATGGCCAAGTTTGCGCATTACAAACACTTCTTTTTCTAAAAGACGTTTATAGGATATGGAACAACTAACATATCCAAACTTCCTCTGTACAATGCTAGTTGCTTTGTAAACATTCTTGCTATGCAGCGTGGAAAGAATTAACTTAGGACTTGTTACCCAGCTTCCATTATTTTATAACAAAAGTAAAGTCAACAAATAAACCTTTATTTTTTTATTTTAATGTACGTATTTGTGTTCCCTAAAATTAATTTGATAAATTTTAAGTGTGTGCGAAATTCCGAATATGAAATCCTTATTACAACATGAAACTAGCTAGCTTAGTTAAACTTCTTAGAACATGAGACTAGCGGATTATGGAGAATATGAAATACATAATACGCTATAATCCGTAACGTTACACACGAACCTGATTAGCTTACACTAATCTCAATTGGCGAACTTATATATATTAAGAAACTGATAAACAATGCTCTAACAACATATTGCAAGTTGATGTCTAAACTGTTTGAAATTGTTGACTGTTTGAAAGTACACTGAGCAAAAAAAGTGGGCCAGTTCCATATCTTCCGTACTTCTGGGCCTATTAACGAAATTCAACATGCGCTTTTCATGTCTCGAAAGCGTGACTTAAGATATAATAGATTTAAACATAGCATTGTTGTAATATAGGTATTTTGACTCAAAATCGGACATTTTCTGAAATGCCATGTGAATATTTTTTTCTTATTTCGATTCTACGACTCGAATTATGCCAAACTGCCAAGTTTTTTAAAAATCGCACGAGTAGTTTTTTAAATGTTGTTAAGCTCTCAAAATTTTAGCTCCTCAATGTTAACTGAATTTGATATATATTTATTAATAACTTTAATAAACTTAAGGGATTCCTTATTCCAGAATTCGAAATTTAAGCTTAACTCAAATGTAATTCGCATATTTCTATAATTTATTTTTTAA